>JAFVLL020035129.1:0-11768 GCA_021397915.2 Tor tambroides | reverse complement strand
TGGAAATTTCTGCGGGTGATTTACTAACAACACGCAAATTAAAGAACACAGACGCAACATCTCATTTACATATCGACCAACACAATATACCAAGCTCAGCACAAATTTGAGCAGTCACAAATAAAGAAATAAAGCAGCCACAGTATGCTGAAAAGAACCAGAGGCCAAAAAATGAAGATTGCGAGAAGTTTTGATAGAGCTGGTATTGTGTTAAGATTCCAAGTCGTCTTTTATTTCCTGAAGCAAATTAAAAATAACATGGCTTGGCAAACAATATTTTCATGTTCTTCTTGCGTTCCAAATAAATTAATACGGTGTCTCATCTACAGTAGCACTAATAATTGCAGCCATTTCAAATGCAAAATAGTTAAGACATGGTTTTTTGGGCGTTAAATAATGGCGCAAATACCAGTAATTTGACGAGCGCAAATGTTAGTAAATCTCATTGCGTGATTCATTTGAATACTCTCCTCCCATAAATTTAGCATCTGAAAGGGAAACTCCTACAAATGCATATTCAATAAGGTCAGGTGCAAAAATAACTGTGTCCACGCCTTTTCAGCGCTAATTCTTCACTGTGTGTCTTTAGTAAATCCTGACAAGATGGTTTGCGCTGGTGCAAGCTGTTATTATATTGTGCTTCAGCTAAACACACTGATCTGGACTCAACTGACCGTGAGTTTCTTTCATTTATAGATCAGGTCAGACGGATGATCAGTGAGGAAGAGCAGAATGATGAAGAGCATCCTAAAACATCGTATCTCGTGATTCCAGCGGCGTACAGCTCTGGAGTGACTTTCTTCGCTCTTAGAGACTCTGATGTTGCTCAGGAGCTTCTCAGCAGCTCAGATCTGCCTCTGCTGTGATTCACACTCTTCAAATCTGCGGTTAATTAAGTTATTCTTGACATCGGATCGATATTTATGTCTGTTTTTATTCTGGGGAGTTTGAATAGATGTCATCCTGCTGTGTTTTGTGTTGACATTCACTGATTTTTGTGTCCTTTGAGAGTTTAATGGTTGAAAGCATCATGTTTATCAAATAAAAAGCAAGAAACGTATATGTTACCTGTTCATGTTTTTCTGTCAAGGAAAGTTTGGATAATGTGATGCCTGAATTGTAAACAAACTAATACAACTGCAAACGATTTTCAGTGAATTCCCTTTTTGTGTAATGTGTTTGTGAAGTATAGTGGTTGAATGAAATATTACCGTTTATCAATATATTTTTGATTAAAGCACACATATAGGATGTAATATTACATTAATATAACTAAATTAAAATAATAAGCAATACCATAGAATAATAGTAAAGTCTTAAACTTTTTTATTTGTTTATTGTTTTTTCTCTCTCCAGAAGCTGTGTTTTGATTTTTACATATTTATGACCTTATACTTTTGCTGATTTAATACAATTTAAGTAAGTAAGTACAGGATTCATAGTAGAATTTCATCAATTTTAAGCGCGAATCTAATACGAATCTTTGAATCAAATTAAATCCTAGAGTAAATTGATTCTTATGGCCCAGTCCTGTTAGATATTGGATTATCTTTAATGTCTTGCTATCAGACACTTTATGCAAATTCTTGGAAAATTGTATTGGACACTTTAAAATCCTGAAAGATTTAATTGAACCTATAGGGAATTATTGGGAGCTATGTTTTAAAGATCCAGTTTTCTGTATATTGTGTCGTTCCCATTAGGTTCCTTAAGGATTTGTTATGATAGAAATTTCAGTAGGAAACCTGTGTAGGAAAATCCTCAAGGATTCTGGGACTCGGAATAAAAAAAACTACATTTACCATAATTCTGCACGACCTCATAAAGGAAGTTCGTGAAAGTGAAACGTCAATCATGAAACAGAAACTTGAAGAGTGTATAAAAAATCTTAAACTCCCAAACGCTATATTACATATTTACTTCACAATTCCCTTACTGAATTCCTCTGAATTTTCATTAAATTCCCGCTTTGTGTAACGTGTTTGTGAAGTATAGCTTTAAGAAGTCCGATTCACTTCGAGCGAATCGATTCATTCGGACAGTTCGCTTCAGTTCAAATGAAATATTTATTAAATACTGCTATTTATGTTTTTGATTGAAGTATACTTATTGTATGACATATTGCTGTTTTTTATGATCCCACCTCATTTTGCGATTCGATTTAACCAAAACATTAAAAAGAACCGATTCGGAAGAATGAATCATTTCGCGAATCAAATATCAGTAGCATGTGAATTATCAGTCTGTGCACGTGGTTTGTGGTGGGAAACACGCTGGTCTGCTGTCCATCATTCCAGAACACCACGACATCTCGACTGTACCCCACTGTTCATCAGAAATCATGTAAGTCAGCAATTACACCTATTGAAACAACGAATGCATGGTCAAACAGCTTTAACTAACGTTAGTTGCATGAAAGTTGATGGGCTATTCCCATAAAGTTTATCAAACTTCTTATTTGAGCTATCTGGCTGATGTTGCATCTGTATTTCTGCTCAGAATGTTTGCATGATGTGTTGTGCAGTTGTTTTACACTCTTTACCACGGTACTACACATGTTTTTGAACATTTGTACTATGTTATTATGGTGTCATATTCAATTGAAGTACTAGTTTTGCACTTGTTTATATTGTTATGACATATGCAGTTTACCTTCGAGTAGCATGTAAATCTGAACATGCTACTACTTTACAACCATGTCAAAGTACCATAGTACAACCACAGTATTTCTTTTACAAAGCTTGTGCCTGAAAATCCCAAAACAGCAAAACATGTTCATGCATGTTAATTCCTCACACTCAGGCATTTCAACACATGAATATACAGATCTAATGCATTATTGTGCATGCATATATGTTGCATTTTATGTTCAGATGATGCACTTAAAACCTTTCATAGTAGAGATAAATGAGCAGCAAACCCTGAATCTCGTGATGTGAGTCACTCATGTGCTACTAGTTAACATTCAGACTGTGATTGTGTGTTTGCTCAGTGTGTTTCATTGATTTGATCATATCAGTTATCAGAATCCACTAAACTTACTCACTTACTCAACCTGAAGAATTGCGTCAGTGGGTTTTGAAGGCAAAGTTCAACTAAAAACAATCTCAGCTGATCATCAGTCTTGTTTGACTGATGGTATTTCACATGCAAATGGTTTATGCATGTGCACCATGATTATTTTTGCACTTAGTATGCATGGTGTTTCAATGCTTCTGTATGTTTTTTCAAAGTCAGTCAATGGTATTTTTCATGCAAATGTAATGCATTGAGCACATGCATCAGGATTTCGTGTTGCAATGCTTCTATAGGTGTTTATGGATGTGCTGTTTGATGCTGCTGGACGTTTATGTGTGTTGGGATTTAAGGTCTTACAGCAGCACTGAAAGGTCAGCGGCAGCAGATGAGATCAAACTCGCATCGCTGCATCCTATAGGTCAAACACTTCATGCAATTAAACCGCCTCTTTAGAAGAAATAAAAACAATTTAGTATGCAGATAGTGACATTTTGTGAGATAGTGATAATCTCTGATATATTAGCCTCTATCACCCAATAAAAGCGTCCGCTTGGACAGTTAATAGACGCGTTAGCTCTGCTGAAATCTACAGAACAGCTTTTTTTTTTTTTTTTTAATTAAAATGATTTGGTAACACTTTAAAGTAAGGTTCTAACATTAGTTAACTCCATTAGTTAACATGAACTAACAATGAAAAATGTTTATGAACCATTTATTAATCTTATTTTTAATTTCTTCATTATTAAATATCTACCACCCATAACATCTGAGCAGCCGCATACCAATGTTTTAGCAGCCACCAGAACACCCTAGAAACTGCCTAGTAACCATTTACAATTCCTTTGCAACTGCCTGGAAACTTATCAACTTCCTAGCAGCACCCTAGCAACCACCCAAAATTGCCCAACAACCACACAAAAAAACATAGAAATGTCTTAGCATCCAATCAAAACACTTAGCAACCAAAATACAATGCCCTAGCAACTGCCTGGCAACAACTTTTCAACTTCATAGCAGCAACCTAGCAACTACCCAGAATTACCCAGCAACCACACAAAAAAACCATAGAAACTTCCTAGCAACGTCCTAGCATCCAATCAAAACACCCTAGCAACTGCTTAGCAACCAGATTACAATGCCCTAGCAACTGCCTGGCAACACCCTAGCAACTACCTACCAACAATCTTGCAACTGCCTAGCAACTGCCTGTCAACAGCTTAGCAACCAAATACAATGCCCTGGCAACCACCCAGAACACCCTAGCAACTACCCAAAACTGCCTAGCAACCATCCATAATGCTCTAGCAACACTCTTGCAACTTGCCTAGCAACACCCTAGCAACTGCCTGTCAACACCCTAGCAACCAAATACCATGCCCTAGCAACCACCCAGAACACCCTAGCAACTACCAAAAACTGCCTAACGACCACTCATAATGCTCTAGCAACACACTTGCAACTTGCCTAGCAACACCCTAGCAACTGCCTGTCAACAGCCAAGCAACCAAATACAATGCCCTAGCAACCACCCAAAACGCCCTATCAGCTGCCTAGCAACCACGGTTTTGCCATGACAAGCACCACTTCCATTTTCTTCAGAAAATGTACATATCTCGTTTAAAATTTGTATTATTTAAAATGATTTAGTTTATAGTTATTTTTTAACTTTTATTGTAATATTGGAATGGATAAATTATTTTATTCAAAACTATAACAAAATCATATGTATGCCAGCAGTCGTGTGTTAAGTGTGGAGTTGTGTGTGTTTATTGTTTAGTGTCATTATTGACGGTAGCATTTATTTAGCATTAGTGTTTATTGTTTGTTGTTCAGCAGTCGTGGAGTTGCGTGTGTTTATTGTTTAGTGTCATTATTGACGATAGCGTTTATTGTCCAGCAGTCGTGGAGTTGCGTGTGTTTATTGTTTAGTGTCATTATTGACGATAGCGTTTATTTAGCATTAGTGTTTATTGTTTATTGTCCAGCAGTCGTGGAGTTACATGTGTTTATTGTTTAGTGTCATTATTGACGATAGCGTTTATTTAGCATTAGTGTTGGTTTATTGTCCAGCAGTTGTGATGGCGGAGCGGGTGCTGGTTATCGGCGGCGGCGGGCGGGAACATGCGCTAGCGTGGAAGTTAGCGCAGTCGCCACATGTTCAGCAGGTGCTCGTGGCTCCCGGTAACGCAGGAACCGCCAACAGCGGGAAGATCTCCAACTCCGGTAAGAGCGCTAGAAATACTTTACTTATGAATAAAAACAAGTGAACGATATGCATTTAAAAATACACATGTTCAGACTTTGTGTGTGCACAAAAGCGTGTTATAATATTTGTAATATTTTTTTTATCTTTTTCCAGCGGTGTCTGTGGACAATCATGCGATTTTAGCTCAGTATTGTAAGGATCATAACGTGGGGCTCGTGGTTGTTGGTCCAGAAGTTCCTCTGGCTGCTGGTAAGAGACTCTTCATCTGTTCATTATAATCACACTGATTGATGAAGAACAGGGAAAAGTGGCTTTACGATCAAAATAGATAACGAAAGACCGCTTTTGTGACATTATCCCGATGATGTCATTTTTTTTAGTGTTTACTCACCTGTGGCATCTTGATAATACTTTCCCAGTCAGATGTTAAAATTATTTTCATGTAAATATAATGTTTGCGATTTATATTGTAAGCACAGATGTTTGTGCACAAATGTGACGTTTAATCAGGAACGTCTTTCAGATGATGTGACTGAGTGCGTATGCTAATCGTCTCTCAGGTATAGTGGACGACCTGAAGGCCGCCGGTGTTTCGTGTTTCGGTCCGTCTGCGAAGGCGGCGCAGCTGGAGGCCAGTAAGAGTTTCTCCAAATCCTTCATGGACCGTCACAACATTCCCACAGCGCGCTGGAGCTCCTTCACCGACCCGCAGGACGCCTGCAGATACATCCGAGGGTAAACACCTGCTACGTGCAACAAACGAATGCAACTCATAACTAGACGAAAACAAGTTCATCAAGACAAGGTTGACTAGAAAAAAGGCTATCCTGAAAGTTAAAAGCAGTTGTTAAAGCTTGAAGTTTGAAAATTTAGATAGATAGATTAGATAGATGTTGATAGCATGTTGTTAGCACATTTTAGCACATTGCTAAAAGGATTTATCAAGTTTCTACCATGTTTTTAACATGATTTGCATGTTGTTAAAATGTTATTAGAATGTTTCTAGCATGATTACCATGTTGTTAGCACATTGCTAACACATTGCCAACACGATTTAACACATTTGAGATGTTGATAGCATGTTGCTAGCATGATTTAGCATATTGCTAAAAGGATTTATCAAGTTGCTACCATGTTTTTAACATCATTTGCATGGTTAAAATGCTATTAGCATGTTGCTAGCATGTTTCTAGCATGATTACCATGTTGTTAGCACATTGCTAACATGTTTTAATATGTTGCCAACATGATTTAACACATTTTAGATGTTGATAACATGTTGCTAGCATGATTTAGCACATTGCTAAAAGGATTTATCAAGTTTCTACCATGTTTTTAACATGATTTGCATGTTGTTAAAATGCTATTAGCATGTTGCTAGCATGTTTCAACCGTGATTAGCATGTTGCTACTATGATTAACATGCTGCTACCATGACTAACTTTGTTTGCATGTTTCTAACATGTTTCTAGCATGGTTAGCATGTTAACATGATTAGCATGTTGCTAGCATGATTAACATGTTTATAGCATGATTAGCATGTTGCTACCAGATTAACATGTTCCTAGCATGTTTTGGCATGGTTAACATGTTAGCATGTTCTTAGTGTGTTTCTAGCATGATTAGCATGTTGCTAGCACGATTTAGCACATTGCTAAAAGGATTTATCAAGTTGCTACCATTTAACATGATTTGCTTTTTAACGTTTAACATGTTAATCATGTTTTAACATGATTTAGCTTATTTTTAGTTTGTTATATATGAGGAATATAATGGTATTTCTCTGTGGCAGCAAACGAATGCAGCTCATAATATATGCACATTTTAAGAGGCATGTAAAGTCTGATTGCTGGCGTGTGTTTGTTCATTCAGAGCTGAGTTTCCCGCTCTGGTGGTGAAGGCCAGCGGTCTGGCGGCTGGGAAGGGAGTTGTAGTCGCTCGGGATAAAGATGAGGCCTGTCAGGCGGTTCTGGACATCATGAAGGTCAGTCAGCGTCTCTCTGATCGTTATGATTTCACCGCAGTTCCTTCTTTGAAAGAATGAAATGTGTCCTTGAATGTTTCACGGTTCACAAAATAATTCACTGATTCAAAGTGCTGAGATGCGGCTCGCTGAGGACAAAAATACTGAAAAGAATTCAGTCAAGTCAAAGTAATGCATTATAAATTATTGCTGTGTAAATCCTTAAATATGCAGTTCAAGATTCAAGATTTTTATTTGTCACATACACGATTATATAGAGAATATATAACCAGCAGTGAAATGTGAGTCAGGTCCACTCCATGGACAGTGCAAATATTATAGAATACAAACACAGAGGAAATATACATAGATATAGGTATAGAAAAATGAAATAAGTAAAGAATAAAATATAAAATATAAACATGTGCATGACAATATACTGTAGACATAAATATTAAGATAAGCAGGAATGTACAAGAGAGGAATGTGCAAAGAGGTTGTACATGGTTGTCATGTAGCAGCGATACAAACAAAGAAAAAAACACCACAAAGTGCTGTGTGCAAATGACACTGTCAGTGTGAGGTAGAGAATAATGAATATCTTACTGATTGTTAAGTGATTATTAAGTGGAGTCATGTTGATGTTAAGAGTCTCTCAGTTTTTGCCATCAGGCAACGGAAGCGCTTACCAGATGGCAGCAGAGTGAAAAGACGGTTACCAGGGTGGTTTGAGTCCTTGATGATTTTGACAGCTCTGCTCTTGCAGCGTTTGAGGTAGATGTCCTGCAGGGAGGGGAGAGCAGACCCTGAGATACGCTCAGCTAAGCACACAACTCTCTGCAGGGCTTTACAGTCCTGATTAGAGCTGTTTCCATACCACACTGAGATGCACTGAGTCAGTACACTTTCTATGGTCCCTGAATAGAAAGTTTTCAGGATTGCTGGCGAGACCCTGAATTTCCTCAGCTGTCGCAGATGGTACAGTCTTTGCCTGTTTGAATGTGTGTAGTCCAAGTCAGGTCCTCTGAGACGTTTACACCGAGGTACTTGAAGCTGCTCACCCTCTCCACAGGGGTCCCACTTATCTTAAGAGGAGTGTAGGGCTGCTGCTGACTCTTCCTGAAGTCAACAATCAGCTCTTTAGTTTTGCTCACATTCAGAGAGAGACAATTGTCCTGGCACCATGATGTAAGTCTCTCCACTTCATCCAAGTATGCGGTCTCATCATTGTTGGAAATGAGGCCCAGAACCACAGTATCATCAGCAGATTTGATAATAGCTGTGGAGCTGTGGGAAGACACGCAGTCATGTGTGTAGAGAGAGTAGAGCAGCGGACTCAGGACACAGCCCTGTGGGGCTCCTACATTCAGGGTGATGGAGTTGGAGGTGAACTTGCCTACTTTCACCACTTGAGGTCTGCCTGAAAAATAGTTCAGACTCTACTGAATATTTAGCAATTTGTGTAAATAAAATGTATATTTACAGTAAATGATAAAATAAGTATTCAGAAAATTAATGTTGTATTATTCTAATAAAAAAAAAAAAAAAAAAAATATATATATATATATATATATATATATATATAATGCAAGGCTGCATTTATTTAATCAAAAATACAGTAAAATATCTGCTAAAATGTAATTTATTTCTGTGATCAAAGCTGAATGTTCAGCATCATTACTCCAGTCTTCAGTGTCACATGATCTTCAGAAATCATTCTAATATGCTGATTTGCTGCTCAAGAAACATTTCTGATTATTATCAATGTTGAAAACAGTTGTGCTGCTCATTACTTTTGTGGAAACTGGGATACATTTTATTTTTCAGGATTCACAGATGAATAGAAAGTTCAAAAGAACAGCATTTATTTGAAATAGAAATCTTTTGGAACATTATAAATGTCTTTAGTGTCAGTTTTGATCAGTTTAATGCATCCTTGATGAATAAAAGCATTAATTTGGTAATGTTTCAGGATAAGGCGTTTGGTTCTGCGGGTGAGACTGTGGTGGTTGAGGAGCTGCTGGAAGGAGAGGAAGTGTCTGTAAGTATTTCCTAGGGCTGCTCAATTATGACAAATCACAATCATGATTGTTTTGGTCAATATTGTAATCACGATTATTTATGACCAATTTTTTTTTATGCAAGTCTAAAGTATTCATTTAACCACCTGCTACAGAAATTGAATAATCTAATGTAAAATAAAACAGCACAGTCTTCACTGTAAGAATTAAACTTCCTTTGTTTCTTATTAAAGCTAAAGAGCAGTGGGTTATTTTGTCTTTTGTTATTTGATTAATGTTAAGCACACAGTCGCAGCAGGAATATTAGGCCGCTGTCACTTTAAGAGCCGCACGGATCCAATTTACTGTTACACGCATTTTCATTCTCAACTGTTTACGTTCATTTATTATTTAACTGATGAGGGTTTACGTGAAAAATCACTAAGCATCACATTTTGACACATTTCTGAGTGTGTTTGACCTTTAGGCATGCACTTTGAGATAAAAGATGACTTTACATGTCCGTGTTTTGTTCCGTAAGCGCAAGTTCTCTTCTGCGCTTTTAAAATCTTGAATAAATCGAATTAACTTTAATAAATCAGGCACGTCCCATTTTGCAAAAGTCACGTTACTTGATTTTACTGAGTTGCACGTGAAATTGGGCTTTTATGGAGGAGCGAAAGCACACTGCAGGAAAGGAGGCAGAATGGGGCGCAGTAATCATTTTATCTCGATTATTGTATTTTCATAATCATTGGAGGCTGAAATCGAAACTGTATTTTGATTAACTGCACAGCCCTAGTGTTTCCTGCTGTTAACGAGCGTCTCAGGTGATCAGAAGGTACTGAGCGTCTCGTCTGTTCTCAGTGTTTGTGTTTCAGTGATGGAGTCACAGTGTCTCCGATGCCACCGGCGCAGGATCATAAGCGTCTGCTGGATGGAGATCAGGGGCCCAACACCGGCGGGATGGGCGCATACTGCCCCACACCACAGGTCAGCACCTCCCCAGACATCTCACTGAGAAATTCTCACTCACAAAAATACTGAGAAACAGCCTGTGGCATAAGTATAAAATATAAGTATATAAATACAATATAAGTATACTTCATGGGCATTTCTGTTTAATCAAGAAACACTATCATCAGATTCACACAGAAACTCAAAGATCTTCACGACAAACCGTCAAAATAAAAGTTTGGGTTAACTTGAAGAAATTGTGACAAATATATTACATATAAATAAATTATATTATAAATAAAATATATGCTTCTCAATTAGTAATAATAATAATAATAATAATAATAATACAATTTAAATTTGAATAAATAATTATAATTATCGCTCAATTAATATTATAAATATATAAATTAGATTAAATTATAACTTTATTTATAAATACGTTAATATATAATTTATAATATTAATATATACATTACATTAAAAAAAAAAATTATAGATATAATATATGCTTCTCAAGTAGTAATAATAATAATAATAATAATAATAATAAAATTAAGATTTTTTTTATTTAAACTTAATTATAATTTTTATTTATTATTATTATTTTTTTAAATGTAACCTCTGTTGTGCGGCACTTTGTTTACCAGAAAATAAAAGGAATTATTAAATTTTAATTTGATTAAATTATTTTTTTAAATAATATTTATTTTTATTATCACCATTTTTCATATTAAATTTGTATTAAATCATAAATTTGTTATTCAACTTTAAATACACCATTGTAACGGTATCCAGAAATATTTAAATGGGGGAAAAAAAAAAAAAAAAAATCTTAAGGCCCCCAAAAATGTAATGTTTATTAAACTGTTAAATTGTATACGTTTCATTATTTAAGTTAATTTGACATGCTTTTGATTATTCAAATTTAATTTAACCATTAAAACAATATCCAGGAAAAAAATAATAATAATAATAATAATAATTTGAGAAGAAATAAAACAGGTTTAATAGGGCACTGCATTTTTATTGTGTTATATTTTGATAATTTAACCATTAAAACAGAATTCAGAAAAAAACTTCAAACAAAGGAGGGAAAAAAAATCAATTTAGGAAGAAACCAAATGTATTTCATAGGTCCCTGTGTTTTGATGAGGTTATTAAAGTGTGAATGATGTCTGTGTGAAGGTGTCCGAGGAGGTTCTGCAGGAGATCAAGAGATCGGTTCTGCAGAAGACTGTGGACCGCATGAGAGAAGAGGGAACGCCGTATGTTGGTGAGGCTGACAAACAGACACTAACTAGTACACAACCTCAGATTAACCCTATAAAGCCTGCCGTACCATATTTCATATGCAAGATCTTTAAATGTTCAAACATTGCTGTTAAACCTATCACACACTCTCCATGTCTTCTGTCGTCTGATTGATAGTTTAGAGTTTTGTATCTAATAAAAGCTCTTTTAGTGTAATTGTACAAACATTCAGCTTCAGCTGCTGCTTTTTGCTGTCAAATCTTGCCTGATTTTTCTCAAGTAAGCGTCAGAATAACTGTAGTCATATCTCCAGATGAACTCTTACTGGACTGAAGCAGCTCAGCTTTACTTGATTCTCCATCAATCATTT
>JAFVLL020035128.1:0-32609 GCA_021397915.2 Tor tambroides | reverse complement strand
GTTTTGTATCATATTCATCTTTTAATCATATTTGCAAATGTCTTGACTCCACAGCCAACAGAGCAATTTTGTCTTTACTGTTCCAATACTTATGGGGGGCACTGTATATATACATACATATATATATACATATATATATACACGTGCACGCGCACGCGCACGCACACACACACACACACACACACACACACGTTATATAGGCCTAGGCCTATATACACGTGCACGCGCACGCGCGCACACACACACACACGTTATATAGGCCTAGGCCTATATACACATACATATACACACACGCACACAAACATAATATATAATATATAAAAACTTCTAACTTGCAACCTCTAACTACTAAATTCATAATTGTATAATTTATAAGATATACTGTATATATAACACTCTAATTACTGGGAAGTTTAATTAATAATGGGACTTCCTTTTCTGCTTCAAAGTCACTTTTGAGCCAGGCATGAGCACGCAAACACACGTACACATACACAAGACACACTGAGAGAGAAGCTCCTCATGCTGAAAGTCCCATGAGTTCCTCTCCTGTCAAAAACCATCGTTCTCAAACAGCAGCTCTTTGACAGAAGCCCACAATCTAGTAGAAAAACCTCCACTCAGTGCAACAGTGCAACAGAATGCACTTTGACACTGCAATACACAACAGAAGACCTTGCCACTTTCTCTTCACCCGTGTGTTACAGTGTCATTGTTCAACACACTGTAGTCACATTATAAGACACTCCATTACAGTGCACTGAATGGAAACAGTAAGAGAGGAAAAACAAGGGCGTTCTGAGATAAACTAGACCAGTAAACCTTCAGTAACAATGTATTGACTGAGAAAAATTCACAACCGCAGCGAATGCAAGTATTATGAAGAACAGGACAAACCGTAGCACATCAATAGCTGTTAGATCTTTTCAAAAGTGTAAAATATGGATTCTATGTAGGATAATAGCATTGACCAGAGAATGTTAGAGATCTGTATCAAATGCTACAATCCATATGACAATATCATAAATAAGGATGATACTTAGCATCTTGAGCATGATGTGCCATCAACACTGTACAAAGCTATTTCTTTTTTGAGAAATCTTTTTTTTTTTTTTTTTACTTGCCACATTGTTTGGCAGATGTTTTCTTCTAGTTTGATCGTTCCGTGCGATGTTGTGACAAACTAAAATACAAACTGATACCCCAAACACCCTCAAACAATCTAACATCTCACATATCTCAAAACCAAGTGACTGTTTTTTGATAGAAGAACCATTTTTGGTTCCCAAAAAGAACCTTTCAGTGAACAGTTCCTAAAAGAACCATTTTAATCTAAAGAACCTTTTTTCGACTATAAAGAACCTTTTCTGCATTTGAAAGGTTCCAGGGATGTTCAAGGTTCTTCATAGAACCATTGATGCCAAAAAAAATAACCTTTTTTTAATAGTGTACATTAATGTAATTAGTACATGAAAAATTAAGCTTTTATGACAATGTGGTGCAATTACACATTCCAATGTAAAAATTATTTTTATACCACTTACATTTATAAACTGCATTAGATTAGTGGTTCTCAACTGGTTTTAGTGTTATGATAATTTTAGTTGCATTTTATTACTCGCATTTAACATTTTTCTTCCATATGAGAATATGTTAATGAGCATATACTGTTCATCCAGTCAGAATTTAGACTCTGAATATGTTTTATAACTTCACATTACCTATGGGCATATTTCATTAAGGTTGACAAAGTGTTCAAACATTTTTAGTCTTAAATAGTCGGTTTTAAAAACGAGCAGATATATTAGGGATCCACTGATAGACACGACTTTCAAACCATCTGTGTAAGCGCTTGGTAAAGAGCATGAAGCGATGATCATTGTAGCCAATCACAGACATATCTGTTGAGCAAGTGAACACAATGGCCAATCAGAGGCGTTCAATATGCTTGTGGGAAACGCTGGTATCGTCACATTTTTAAAATTAATTCAGTATTGACTGGTACCGAAGTCGGTACTTTTGACCACCCAAATTTTGTTAAAATAAATGACACCTGTGACCTGGCTACTTTTTATAACCACTATACTGCCTACCATTTGAGACACCATCACATCAGAAGCACAAATATGTTGCCTAAAAATGCTGTCTAGGTAGGTTGCTCAGTACTTTTGAAACAAAGCTGTCAAAGTCTGCCTGATCCCTCACAGACACTTCTAAAGCATTTTACCTTACAGACCCTCATTCGACTTCATTCAGACTCTAACCTCGCAGACCTTCATTCAGAATCATGCGGGAGAATGAGATGCAGCCATTAAAAGACCAGTGTGTGTCTAATTACGTGAGTTCAAACTTCCTGACTGCATCTTTACAAACAAGTTCACAAAAGCAAGAAGCATTTAATAATAATGGTCAAAATGAGAGTGTGATGCTGGGTCAGCTGCCACCAGTGGTGTAGTCTTCGTGATACGCAGGTATACGCCGTATACCCACTAGGAAAGGTCAAGGATTTGCGTATACCCACTTAAAAAAGTGCACGGATACATTACAACATCATTTTGTGACAGACCTTTCACACGTTCATTCATAAATTCACATGGTCTGTGTTGCGATTCGAAGCACCATCTTTTTGATAATCACACCGTATTTCTGTTGACGACTATTGCTACCATTTACCCTGTTGCTGGTGATCGCTTCCTGTTGCTGTTGAGATCGCTTCCTGTTCCTGCCTGCCGTGCTGCTGTTTGTAGCTCCGTGTAGCTTTGTTTATCTGATGAAATCTCTATCTGTTGTTTAAAATGCTAAAGTATAATTTAATTCTCACTATATTTATGATTTAAGACTAATTTGACATCATCCGCCTTTAATCTCTTAACCTAAACCGCGAGCGCTGCGCGTAGCAGTATGTTAGCATTCCGTCAGCCTATTAGCTTGTCAATCGCATCTCCATTCACGTTTTCTTCCACTTCTTTTCTCTCGCTCTGTTTCTTTTCTCTCTCTGTTCTTTTTTTTACGAGTCCATCAAACAACTGTGGTGAGTCGGAATTACTCTACAATCACGGTGAGTAATGGCTTCTCCTTGCATCGTCACCTGCACCGCTTGCCACATGTACAGTTTATCTGTCTCTGTCAGCAGCGAGGGATTCACATGTGATAAATGCAGGGAAATAGTTAGGCTGACAGAGAAGATTTCAGAATTAGAGACACGCATCCAAACTTTAGTTGAGGACAGTAAGAATGTGAGGGCTGTAGATACTGCTTTGGATGCGACTAGCTCAGGGACTCCTGTACATTGTTCGGTTCCGGTTTCAGCGCCTCTGCAGCAGGGCAACTGGGTGACTGTGAGGCGGCATAGTCGCAGGTCAAAACACCGCTCTTCCGTTCCGATCAAAACATCAAACAGGTTCTCCCCACTCAGTGACGCACCCACTGAGAAACCTGATGAAAGTGCTCTAGTTATTGGCGATTCTATTGTACAGAACGTGAAAATAGGGACACCAGCCACCATAGTCCAATGTTTACCGGGAGCCAGAGCGCCTGATATCTTGGCAAATTTAAAAGTGCTGGCTAATGCTAAACGTAAATTCAGTAAGATTGTTATTCACGTCGGCGCTAATGATGTTCGACTTCGCCAGTCGGAGATCACTAAAAATAATGTTAAAGAGGTGTGTGAACTTGCAAACACGATGTCAGACACTGTAATATGCTCTGGTCTGCTCCCTGCTTACTGGGGTGATGAGATTCATAGCAGACTGTCGTCACTCAATGGCTGGATGTCTAAGTGGTGCCCGCAGATTAAGATAGGTTTTATAGACAACTGGAAGAGTTTTTGGGGCAGACCTGACCTGTTGAAAAGAAATGGTCTTTATCCCTCCTGGGGTGGTGCCGCTCTTCTCTCTAGAAATATGGCACATAATCTTAGAGTTCATACTTGACTAACTGGGGCCCAGGACAAGAAGCAGACAGACTGGCTAAACTGACCGTCTGCTAGCTGCCTCACGTCACAGAAGTCAGTTAATTCTCAGCACACAGAGACTCTTTCACCTAGATATCACACTATAGAGACTGTATCTGTTCCCCGAACTAGAAAATACAGAAAACGTACAAACCAATGTAAGAGTAACAATTTAATTGATGTTCAACAAATAAAAAAACAGATATAATACAGATGAACAAATGATAAAGCTTGTCTTATTGAATATTAGATCCCTTTCTACAAAAGCACTTTTTGTAAATGATATGATCACTGACCATAAACTAGATGTGCTTTGTTTGACAGAAACCTGGCTAAAACCAGATGATTACATTACTTTAAACAAGTCTACCCCTCAAGATTACTGTTACAAACATGAGACGCGTCCAGAAGGTAAAGGGGGAGGTGTTGCTACAATTTATAGCAATATTAACAGTATTTCTCAGAGGTCGGGTTTCAAGTATAATTCGTTCGAAGTAATGGTGCTTCATATAACGTTATCCAAAGAAACAAGTGTTAATGATAAATCCCCTGTGATGTTTGTACTGACTACTGTATACAGACCACCAGGGCACCATAAAGACTTTATTAAAGAATTTGCTGATTTTCTATCCGAGTTAGCGTTGGCTGCAGATAAAGTCCTTATTGTTGGTGATTTTAATATCCATGTTGATAATGAAAAAGATTCGTTGGGATCAGCATTTATAGACATTCTAAACTCTGTTGGTGTTAAACAACACGTGTCAGCACCTACTCATTGTCGAAATCATACTCTAGATTTAATACTGTCGCATGGAATTGATGTCAGTGGCATTGAAATTTTGCAGCAGAGCGATGATATCTCAGATCGTTATCTAGTTTCGTGTATATTCCATATAGCTAAAGCTGTAAAGCCAACTCCTTGTTACAAATATGGTAGAACCATCACCTCGACCACAAAAGACTGCTTTATAAATAATCTTCCCGACTTATCTCAGTTCTTCAGCATATCCAATAGCTCTGAACAACTTGATGATGTAACAGAAAGTATGGACTCTCTCTTTTCTAGCACTTTAGATACGGTTGCTTCTTTACACTTAAGGAAGATTAAGGAAAAGAGAGCAACACCGTGATATAATAAGCACACTTGGGCCCTAAAGAGAGGAGCCCGGAAAATGGAGCGCAGCTGGAGAAAAACAAAATTAGAGGTATTTCGTATTGCTTGGCAAGAAAATACTCTCTCCTAAAGGAAAGTCTTAAAAACTGCTAAATGTGCTTACTTTACATCTCTTTTAGAAGAAAACAAACACAACCCCAAGTATTTATTCAATATAGTGACTAAATTAACAAAAAATATAACATCAGCAGGTGCAGACATTACCCAGCAGCACAGTAGTAATGATTTCATGAACTACTTTACTTCTTTAAGATCGAAACTATTAGAGATCAAATTGTAACCATGCAGCTGTCAGCCACAGTATCGCATCAGATAGTACACTATAGATCCCCTGAGGGACAATTCCACTCATTCTCTTCTATTGGAAATGAAGAATTGTATAAACTTGTTAAATCATCTAAACCAACAACCTGTATGTTAGACCCTGTTCCATCTAAGCTCCTAAAAGAGGTGCTTCCAGAAGTAATAGATCCTCTTTTGACTATTATTAACTCATAATTGTCATTAGGATATGTCCCAAAAACCTTCAAACTGGCTGGTATTGAGCCTCTCGTTAAAAAACCACAACTTGACCCCAAAGAATTATTTAATTACAGACCGATCTCAAATCGCCCTTTTCTGTCAAAGATATTAGAGGTAGTATCAAGGTAGTATCATCACAACTATGTTCCTTCTTAGAGAAAAATGCTATATGTGAGGATTTCCAGTCAGGTTTTAGACCATATCATAGTACCGAGACTGCTCTCATTAGAGTTACAAATGACCTGCTCTTATCATCTTATCACACTTACATTAGTGCTACTGATCTTAGCGCCGCTTGACACTATCGACCACAACATTCTTTTAAAATAGACTAGAAAATTATGTTAAGATTAGAGGGAAGTGCACTGGCATGGTTCAAATCTTACTTATCTGGACCGCCATCAATTGCAGTAAATGAAGCAGTATCATACCAATCACAAGTGCAGTATGGAGTACCTCAAGACTCAGTACTAGGCCCCTTACTTTTCACGCTTTACATGTTACCTTTGGGAGATATCATTAGGAAACATGGTGTTAGCTTTCACTGTTACGCTGATGATACTCAGCTCTATATTTCTTCGCGACCTGATGAAACATATCAGTTTGCAAAACTAACGGAATGTATAGTTGATATCAAAAACTGGATGAGTAGCAATTTCTTACTAATAAATTCTGAAAAAACAGAGGTGTTAATAATTGGACCAAAAACTTTTGCATGTAATAACCTAGATCACTGTCTAATACTTGATGGCTGCTCTGTAAATTCTTCATCATCAGTTAGGAACCTAGGCGTAATTTTTGATAGCAATCTTTCCTTTGAAAAACATGTTTCTAGCATTTGAAAATCTGCATTTTTCCATCTTAAAAATGTATCTAAATTATGACTTATGCCCTCAATGTCAAATGCAGAAACACTAATTCATGCGTTCATGACCTCGATGTTAGATTATTGTAATGCTTTACTGGGTGGTTGCTCTGCGAGTTTAATAAACAAAATCCAGCTGGTTCAAAATGCAGCAGCTAGATTTCTTACTAGAACCAGGAAGTATGACCACATTAGCCCGGTTCTGTCAACACTGCACTGGCTCCATATTAAACATCATATGCATTTTAAGATCTTGCTAATTACCTAAAGGCCCTGAATGGTTTGGCACCTCCGTATTTGAGTGAGCTCTTATCACACTATAGTCATTCACGTCCACTGCGATCTCAAAATTCCGGCTATTTGATAATACCTAGAATGTCAAAATCAACTGCAGGCGGGAGATCGTTTTCCTATTTAGCGTCCAAACTCCGGAACAATCTACCTAACACTGTTCGGGAAGCAGAAACAATCTGTCAGTTTAAATCTAGATTAAAGACCCATCTCTTTAACCTGGCTTACACATAAAACACTATCGAATTTTCTATAATTCAAATCCGTTAAAGGATTGTTAGGCTGCATTAATTAGGTCAACCGGAACCGGGAACACTTCCCAAAACACCCAATGTACTTGTTACATCGTTAGAAGAATGGCATCTACGCTAATATTAGTCTGTTTCTTTCTTATTCTGAGGTCACCGTAGCTAACCAGATCCAGACTGTATCCAGATCAGATGGTCACTGCAGCCACCTGGATCCAGTCCGTATCCAGATCAGATGGTGGATAAGCACCTAGAGATGACCTCTACAGCCCTGAACGTCAGCGGGGACCAGGACAACTAGATGAGCCCCAGAGACTGATCCCCAATGAAGACCCTGTCTCCTAGATGGCCATTGGGACAAGACCACAGGAAGCACATGAGTCCTTTGTACAATCTGACTCTGCTGCAGCCTAGATTTAAACTGCTGATTTTGTCTGGCTAGAGGAGAATGACACTATTTTGACACACTATTTCCCCGTCTAAATACTGTAAAGCTGATGTAAAGCCACCCTGCTTTATATCAAGCTGATGTAAAGCTGCTTTGATACAATTTGCTTAACAAATTGCAAAAGCCAATTGATAAAAGCGCTATACAAATAATAGTGACTTGACTTGGCTTGACTTGCTATTGTGCAACTATTGCGCAGCATTGAGTGCGCAAGCCTGAAATTAATTAATGTGAATCACTAAAGGAGATATGAAACGAACTACACCCTTTCTGTTTTCGTAAGCCTGCCCCTGAAGCTGCTGCTGCTGCTTCGGGTGACACTGCATACAGATGACAGGAATGTTAACAATATAGAAACTACAGAAAATGAGCCAGATTAGGCTGATACTATCCTACACGGTACAGAAAATGAGGCCGATGCTATTGTAGCATTACCTGGTACGTCAAAGTAGTGTATACGTTACGTAAAACTGTAACAGCAGGGGATTGTTGGCATATAAGAACAAGTGATTTCAATGAACAAAAAGTTAATATTAAGTGACTTACATCATCTGAATATAACAGTATTGCCTGATTTTGCTCTATTTCGTCAACTAAAATAGTTTCAAACAAACTCACAACTGACTCACATCTCCATTCAAACACAGAGTTGTTTCGTTTATGAATGAATCTGAATTTTAGACTAATCCAGTGAGTCAATTCAATTACCCATTCATAAAGACAGTCACTTGCTTTGTTCCTGAATGAATCAGCCATTCGAACGAATCAACTGAATGAATGATTCAGTGAAAAAATTAGTAACTTGCCGCCACCTAATGACAGTTTTAGTTACATTATTAAAGTATCATTTTAGTTATTTAAATCATTGAATATTTCTATATTCAAAATTTTAGATTTAAAGCATTAATAATTTATGAAGTTAATAATTTAATAATAATTTATTATTAAACATAAATAATTTATGAATTTATGAGCCTCATTAAATGTATGTAAATACCTACAAGCCACTTTTGTGTTCTTCTGTGCTACCTCTGTAGTGCAAATGAATTTTGTTAATACTGATTTTATTTGATCGGTAACTTATTTTTCTTATTGCATTGTTTTAATTTGAAATTTTGAAAAAAGCTTGTAAAAATACACTTTAGAATTTGATATAAAAGATAACATACTTAGAATATAGTTAGAAAAAAAATGCCCCTGCAAATCACTTTAAGGAGTCCAATATTATTTCGGGAATATTACTTCCAATATTACTAATGGGAAGACAAATTTTTGTTATTGATCAGAAGGTGCTCCTGAATTTTTTTTACTGTGCTCCTAATTTTTTTTTTTTTTTTAAATTAGCAGCAAAAGTGCTCCTAAAAATAAAAGTAACCGTAGAGCCCTGTTTAGTGAGTGTGGTGGTGCTTATGAGGGGCTGCTCTGGGACGGGTGAGTATGAAGCTGGGAGGGAAAAATCACAGTATACTCACTACAAAAAAACTAGACTACACCACTGGCTGCCACATAATATATCAATTACAGCCAAACACACTGCAGAACTAGATGGAAAACAGTGACCTAAATAAAAGGTGAAAATACATTAATCGTGTCAGCAATTATGACTTAACACACGTCTGGTCAGGGCTAGCGCTGACAAATAATCCACTTTATCTTGATTGAACTAATCTAGCCTCGCATAAATCATGTGACGCAGATATTCTGGATTGACCACTAAAAGTGCTGTTGTTTTATTGGACTGCTCTGTCTGTCTCTCTCATTTGTCTCGGAGAGCAGTGAGAAACGTCAGCCCGAGGCACGGCCCAATCGATCAGGGCTGCACTTCGCCTGATTGGTGGCTGCGGAGGATGGGGCGAAGCGATCGCCATGGCGATAGTAGTGACAGGCAGCGGGCGGTGACACGGCTGCTGTGACAGAACCTCATTAGCCCGTTGCCACGGGAGACGATGGGGTTTCTGGGCTTGAAGTGGAGGAGAGAAAGGGCCGGAATCGTGCAAGATGTAACAGATGTAAATAAAATGCTCATAAGTGATAAAAATACCAGATTTAACTTACAGCTCATATATGATTTGAAAGGGCCGCCAATTTAATTTCCTTCTTATGTACATGCTCTGATCAAAACAATCCAGGCTAGAGAGCAGATATATTTAAATGAATCTTAATGAGCAGGAGATTTTCTCACTGTTCATGGCGTGTTTGGTTTAAATAAGATCATTTTCTGTCTGTTGTGGGCTTTGATGAGCTGTGACAGTGTGTTAATTTGAATCTCTCCTGCACCTGCAGTCTGTGAGTATGAGGAAGTGTTTCTCCATGTGGGTGTTTGTGTTGTGAGTAGTTGCTTACCAGTGACTCTTATTGATAAGGAATGAATGGCAGTAATTAGGATAGGAAGTATAGCTAATTGCACGCGAGGGCTCAGGGTAGACTGTGTGTGTGAATGGCCTCTTGAGCAACTGAACATTTCCAGCCTGTAGAAAGTGGAATGCACAAATGTATTAATTAAGAACAGCTTGTTTCGATAGCCTTTTGTACACGCTGTCCTATTATGTGGCTCCTTGTCATTTTAACCCTCATTTATAAAAAGCCCTTCCAGTTAATGACGGATACTGACAGAAAAACAATAGTAGCAAATATATGACAAGCAAAGCAGCTTTCGTTTTAAAAATAGTGTCAAGTGTGCGGTGTAAGTAATGTCACGGCACGGCTAAGGGAAAAAGTACATCTGTTTTCTTCATGATAATTATGGGTAGCTGTGGGAGAAAAGACTTACATTTTGTGAATTTTTTGGGATGAAATAAAATAAAATAACTACCTATTCTTGTCATCCAGACAGGAAACGCATCATATGACAATTAATACATTTACAACCCGAATTACGGAAATGTTGGGACGTTTTTTTAAATTTGAATAAAATGAAAACTAAAAGAATTTCAAATCACATGAGCCAATATTTTATTCACAATAGAACATGGATAACATAAATATGTAAACTGAGAAATTTTACAATTTTATATACAAAATGAGCTCATTTCAAATTTGATGCCTGCTACAGGTCTCAAAATAGTTGGGACGGGGGCATGTTTACCATGGTGTAGCATCTCCTCTTCTTTTCAAAACAGTTTGAAGACGTCTGGGCATCAAGGTTATGAGTTTTCTAGAGTTTTGGTGTTGGAATTTGGTCCCATTCTTGCCTGATATAGGTTTCCAGCTGCTGAAGAGTTTGTGGTTGTCTTTGACGTATTTTTCGTTTAATGATGCTCCAAATGGTCTCTATGAAAGATCTGGACTGCATGCAGGCCAGTTCAGCACCCAGACTCTTCTACTACGAAGCCATGCTGTTGTAATAGCTGCAGTATGTGGTTTTGCATTGTCCTGCTGAAAAAGACGTCATCTGGAGGGGAGCGTATGTTGCTCTAAAACCTTTATATACCTTTCAGCATTCATGAGATGCTGGCTTTTGAACTGACTTTTGAACCCACATACCGGTAAATCGATTCCTATTAAAGGAGTGATAAGTTGTAAAACCAAAGCAGTCATTTATCTCATAACCTGCCCCTGTGGTAAATCATATGTAGGAAAAACAAGTAGAGAACTTAAAATGCACATTGCTGAACATTGTAGTACTATAAGATGCAAAAATATGAATTACCCATTGGCAGTACATTTTACTAACTTTAATAATCCTATTACTTCATTACGTTATATAGGAATCGAGAAAATATCTTCACCGAGGAGAGGTGGTGATCTGGACCAAATACTACTTAAACGGGAGGCCTTCTGGATTCATCATTTGAAAACGTTGACCCCACGTGGTTTAAATGTTGAATTTGATTTGAGTTGTGTTCTGCAATATTGATTATATCTGAATTTTCTTTTTGAATATATTTTTATTTAATTTTTCTAGATGGTAATCTTCATTTCATATTTTGTCTGTTCAGTTTGATTTGTTTACAACACTTTTTCTATGTTAGAGTTTAATTGTTAATGAGTTGATTGTTGATTGATTTGGATCTCACCACTCAGCTGTATATAATTACCTCTGTTACTTATATTGGTCTCCATGTTTATGAAATTATACCTTGACAAAGGACAAATAAACGTTGGATAATAAACATGCTTAAGTGAGTGTGCAGTTGTTCTCAACTCATTCATATTTTTCCTTCAACTTGCACCTCATTAGGTGTGCGTTTGCTTTGCCTCGTTTGTTCTACTGAAGATTTGATACCACAGTTTCAAATATAACCCCCAAAATTTCCAGCAGTTTCATTAAAACACTCCACAGCACAGTGACCATGTGACCCTTGACATAGTCAATGTCTTTGAATAATCTGTGGAAGGTCACAAACTTTGAACCAGTCAGTGTGAATCCCAAATGACTAATTGATCTCAGAGGTCACAGGTGAAACAAAGACTCACATCGTTAGTTAATCCTCGGCCCTCTTAGATTTAGTCTTATCACTAGTTCACATTTCTATCTACTTAAAAGGCCAGCAGAGCTTATGTGTGCGTGCTCTCACGCTCTTTCTCTAATGGGAGATTTAAGCTGTGTGTGCAAATGTGGAGATACATATTCATTTCTGATCCATCTGCAAACCTTGCAGGCCTCTGCTGTAATCATTAGTGTATTCCAGCTGGACCCGGCCAGGACGAGATGATCACACTCTTTAAATGTCAGCTCTAATGACCTACAATACACATAACAGTAATGTAACATTTCTCCTTATGGTCAGTGTTTACATCTCGATTTAGATGCTACCTGAAGTTTTCGGGTCTGGATGTTGAATTTAATGGTTGAATTAATGTTTCTTTTAGTACCTCAAAGGAATAAATATCTGGAAAACAGAAATGTAATTTTATTAACAAATGATGAAATTATTTTAATTAAGAATACACTTAAAATGATTGTTATAAAAGGTGAGTTTACAGAGTTTTTAGACACGGATGCAATCCAAGAATTGGCCTTGCATGAATGCATGCATGCATATTGGTTGTATAACAATACAAAACATAAAAAAAAAAAAACATTACTAGCATTAACAACTTTAACTGCACACTGTCATGTGAGCAACCACTCACTGAACCACTTACTGTTCAGGAATTGAAATAGCAGCGTAGTTTCATTTCGATTCACCAAAAAGAACTAAGAGTCATTCTTTAGGGAATCAGTCTACACTAGTGGTGCTGCTTCATTTTGATTTACTAAAAGGAACCAGCTCATTGGAGTCATTCATTTGGGAATGGAACTACACTGGTTACTTTGTATGTTTTTGAATCACTAAAAAGAACCAATGTGCTGTATGTTTTTGATTAAGTAAAAGGAAATGACTCAGAGACATTCTTTTAGGAATCAGACAACACTAGTTGTGCTGTATTTAATTTACTAAAAATATCCACCTCATGAGGTTCATTCGGGAATCAGACCATACTCATACTAAAAGAATGCATGTGGGGGCCTGCTAGCATAAAAAACAATTACATCAGAATACTTTATATAAATCATCAAGCATGTAATTAAATGTCTTCTGGTTTATTAAAGCTGTAGTGATGTGGTATACAAAATACAGCTGTGTTGACCAAGAAGGTATAAGAGACCATAAATGTTCTCTTCCCTGGGAATTGAAGAGAACATTTATAATGAAGCTGTCGGATGATTTTGTGTTGTCATCATTGGGCTGCTGGCCATCGTATTTGCATGACGTTTTGTGTTTGTGTGTGTGTGAGTTTCCCACCTCACTCATCTCACACTGGAATCACAACACCATGACCTTCTCAATGCATATATTACAGTGCTGCAGAGAGAGCAAGAGAATATGGAGGAGGGAGAGAGGGAGGGAAGGAACCGAAATTGAAATCTGTTTTTATCACTAGGCTCTTAAATTAAGGATTCCACAGACAGCTTGTTAGCTTCATTGTCTTGGCTCTCTCTTTTTCCGGAACAATTACGGAAGACAATACCTTCCTAGACTGGGCTGCTGCCAGTGGGATGGGAGCATTTTTTTTCCCTTCTAGTGATTTCTACTGCTAGTGTTGCCACACAAATCCAGCAGAACAAAGCAGCTGTGCTGAGGTGCCAGCTTATTCTCCCAGAACCCTCAGCAACACCCAGACAGCCCTCCACTGTACAAACAACTGCTGTAAACAACTGCTAATCAATCAAATCAATCATTTATCGAAACCAATGACTCTGTGCTGCTTGTAACAGGATGATGACATTATCAGGAATAATGCAATGGTGTAAGACCAAGTCATGAATCTTTTTCCACACAAATAAAAGAGATAAGCTCTCTGACATCATTTCCAGACTGAATTATGCCCTATATTCAATCTCGAATCATTTAGAACAATGTTTAGTATTAATTTATTAACATTACGAGTTTATAAGCTTGTAGTTGAGCTAATTCAGATTTTCAGTTGTTACATTTTTAGCCACAGCACATAAACTCACATTCTTTTTTGTTCTGTTTTTCTGTCAAAGTCTTTATTATAAACCAAAATTGCTTTCTTTTCAGACATAAACTGAAAGTGAACTGAATCAATGGACAGGTCACAGGGGCACAAACATTTTGGGAACAGACTAAAAATTAAACAACTGATTCTTCTGAGAAAAGTATTGTTTTTTGCCACATATATGTGCAGTTGTGTAATATATATGATATTTACTTACATTTTTATGATTAGTGTTCACTAAAAAAGTACTATTTTTTGTCACTCAACAAGATTTTAAATCTTAAATTCCAGTGCATTTTTAAAATGATGGTTTTTGATTTATGAATATAATAAGGTCCGTATTTAACATAAACATTAAAGTCTACAAATATTGCTTGACAACACAAATTACAAATAGTTAGAACTCAAACATGGATTTTAATAGCAGTTTTGTTTTTGAAAATGCTGCTAACAAGCTGCTACAGACTACCACAATAATGTGAATTTATGTACTTGAAGATTCAGACAATCAATGCAGTCCTTATATAGCAAATAATAAAAAAACAGCTTCAAAATAGCAATTCCCATAAGAAAACTGGTGAATTACAATCATGTTTGACATCATGATTGAACATAACTGTTGTTGTATTATTCGACAGTCACCATTATGGTGATTAGTGCAATCAGCTATTTAGTGATTACTGTTTTTAGCCAATTCAACTGAATTTATTACATAAAAATAACACTATTTTATATCACAAATCTGAGTTCAGTATGTTTGCTATGAAAAAAAAAAGTTAACTAATGGTGAAGACAACATCTCATGGCCACAATTTCTTGGTTATCCAATATGGCTCCCTGGTTGATCATCTAATTGTTTTCCCATCCATCTTTTTCAGAGGACAGAGAAAAAACTGGAGTTTTGGGATGCAGTCAACCATCTAAATCAAATGGCTACCTTTCCTGTGTAATGTGAGGTGACAGGTGCCATCTCCTCCCATCTGTTATTCTCTGTGGGTGTTTGTGCGCACACACACCGGCCTTCATTTTCATTATGTATTGGCAAAATGTCTTCACCAAAACTTTAAAAGCTACAACTTCAACAGAGCGACACAGTCAGCATACAAAGTTATTGAGCACTTTAAGAAATTGTGGTAGGTTGGAACTTCTTAATGGCTCCATAAAGCAGAGATCTGGGGTGCAGGAGTCACTATATCACCATGGTTTAGCCTCACCTCCCTCATGGGGGAAACGACTGCAAAACAAATGGGGCTCAGACAAAGTCATATTTTATGGCTAACGTAAAAGTGCCCTAAAGCTGCACCAACAGCAAGATGCTGCCAATGTCAGAGAATGAGCTTCTTCAAGGATAAAGCCTTTCCCTGCCTCACCTCACTTCCTCCTGCACCAATAATTTCTGCCTCGATCCATCAGGCAACAGACGGTATAAGAGTCATTAGTCATTTTTAGTTTCTTACACATACACCGTTGGACACAGCCGAGGTTTAGAGGGGATCAAAGATGACAGCAAGGTGTGTGTGTGTGTGTGTGTGTGTGTGTGTGTGTCTGACATAAACTGACACTCCAAACGTGGCAGCTGGTTTTTGAATGAGCTGAAAAGAAACAACAGCAGATGTTTGGTATTACAGACAGTAAATTAATGACAATAATTCCAAAAACTCCCAGACACTTATAGTTAAATTAGACTTGGAATTTTAAGCACTTTAAATAATTGTCATTTAGTCCAGGATAAAGCTGAACCTGGGTCTAACAAACACTTGTGGGTCATTCTCAAAGAAAAAAAAAATAAAAATTCTGTCTTACAATTCTGTCTTACGAAAGTGATAAAGTATATAAATAAATGAATAAATAAAAAAAAAGTTTGATGTTTCTCCAATGAAACTCGATGGCATATATTAATTTTCACATTATTACTAAACATAAAACACTATATTTTTTATTTATTTTACTGCTAAAAAAGGATTGTAACCAATCACAAATGCTTGAATTAAATTAATTTTCTAAAAATCAATTCTCAAAAACAAATCACACATCGTACTAAAAAAAATCAACCAATAACACAAAATAATTTTCTTCAATGAAAATCTTTTACATAAACATTAACCAAATGTATCATGACATTTAAATGAACAATATGGGAAAAAATAAATTGAAAATTAAAATTAAAAAAAAAAAAAAAGTAAATTAATACCTTTTTCAACAGACAAAAAAAAAAAAATTCTGAACTTTAACCTTCGAAGTACTTTTCCACAGAATTTTGTATTTTCAAAATACAAGTTAACACTGTTAACTCCAATGAAACAAATAAAATAAAATAAAAAATACAATAAAATAAAATAAAATAAAAAATAAGATATCTTTAAAAACAATTATTGATCTCATTAATGGATTATTTTACACACTTTGGTGTAAAATGTAACCCCAGAAAACAAAATGATTTTAAAAAAATCTGTAAATGTCACATTTACAATACCTGATGAAGGGAACAAAGAGTTTTTCAGGTACTTGACAAATTCATTTTAAAATTTTTTGATTAAAATATTTTTTCATGGCTGAAAATTCAAGTGATGTGTCACCACATTTTTAGAATGATGCATGTGAGAAAATCAGACCAAGACTTATCAACAGATACAAAAACAGAACAATAATATCAACGGTCTGTGCATAGAAGTAGATATCAGTTACTGTTCTGGGGTGCTAGTCCAATATGTTAACAGCACAGCTTGGACGGGTCTTGTCATTATTGAACTGGAATATTTTGCTTATTGACAAAAGGTTCTGGCCTGACTTTAGCCATTGAGCTTTTGTGAGAAAAACGACTGCAATATCCGCCCTGCTGTTGTATCAAGACAATATTCTACAATAGTCTTTTCATTAGAGAAATTTCACATCCCTGGCGTGTCTAATCAGGCCTTCTTCTTTTACGCTGACAAAAGCCTGTCGTTCTGGAGGTCTCCCAAATGCAACTGGGGTTGAACAAAAGACCTCTCAGCTCAGATATGAAAGATTTCATTGTTCCCAGTGCAATCAGTCATCTTTATGACAGCTCATTAGGAGATGGACAGGAAGTTGCCGTATTTGGCAGCCAGCATGCTTATCTCCTTGGTTTTTAATAAGACAGTTATCTAAACGATCTAGACTCTCATTGAGTCTTTATGGGAATGTTGGAGTCTTTTGTTTTGCGGGTTTTGACTGTGCTTACTTCACAGGACTGTGGGTAATTGTGCACATATATAGCAGCAGTTATAGTGAGTTCCAATCTCACACTACCATCACATTTTAGATGGTTAGAAGGCCATGCTACAGGATTTACGCACTGCCGCAAGGAGAGAAAACAAGACTCTTTCACCGTGTGTCTGTATGTCGTGATGCAATAAATATAGGAAGATATTTCTCAACAAAAGCAAAATGATTTAAGAAGCTTTTCTGTTTTGTTCACTTGTTCCCAGATAAGAACAAGATTGTCCTTCAGAATCTGTACTTAAAGTGATTCTTTTCAAACCTGTCTGTTTCTTCTGAATCAATTTGCCTGTCTCACATCTCGCTTGTCTCTCTGAAACAGAGTAGAATAGCCCCACACCTGAAGCAATCCCAGCATGTTTCAGATCTTAGTAATCCTTTGTGAGACTGGAAAAAGCTGCATGGAAGTGCAAAGATGTGGCCTTCATGTTAAATAGATGAAACTAAGTAAAACTTCAGGGACAAGTATGTAATTGAAACCTTCTAAGGGTTAAGAGAGAGTTGGCAAGAGAAGGGAAAGAGAGAGAGAGACTCAATTTCATGGAAACACTGAATTTTTCAGAAGTCTTTTTCAGTAGTGAAGAGGAAATTCTAGTTTCCACATGTCGATTTAAAGTGCAATAGCGCTCAACCATATAGTCACAATGTAGTTACTGGATGAATGAAAAACTTATGTGGTTCTATGAAAATAAACAGTTAATGGTTCAATATAGAACAGGGGGGTTGGAATTTAACACAAAAAAATCTATGATCTGCAACAAGGTCAATGAAAATAGTACTTGGTTTGCAACAACTCAAGACAATGCTTTCTAATGAAAAAAAAAAGAATAATAAAAAAAAACATTTTAAAAAAACTGAATACATATAACAAATATATATTTCCATTTATATATAAATTAAAATATTTTTTTTCTTGTAAATATTTATCTACAGTATTAATCATAATTCTAGACTTAATAAGAAATAAATAAGAAATCTAAATAAAGAAAAATAAATAAGCAAATTTACTGAAATGTACATATGAGATCTGATTATTGTTTTCACTACATTTAATTTATGAAATTTAAAATTAAACAGCTAATATATATATATATATATATATATGAGCTATTGTATAAAGTATTACATTAAAGGAAATTACATCACTCATACACAGTTGTGCTACACAATCTGTAAAATGTCTGCTTGAAAAAAGGTAAAGAGGAAAATGAGGGAAAACTAAAAATACATTTATTTTAAATGAGAAGCAAAGACAGAAGGAAAAAAAACAATTTTGCTGGAGGGCCATTTTCTCGGATCCCTATGAAAAGGTCAGTTGGCTGGTTCATGTATTAAAATGTGACTACTGATAATTGGTTTTTTATCATTCATTAAAATTTACAATGCTCCAAGGCACAAAACTATTACCAAAAACATTTTGCTGAAGTCCAAGGCCTTTCTGAGAAGAACATTTTGTCCACTCCTTTCCTTCTCTCCTCCTCTCATTATTGAGTATGTAATTAAGTTACTTCGGGACTCTATCACATTCCCTTTATTCTACTCTCTCTCTCTCGTCACACCGACTGTCAGGTTTTGTGCGTTTTGTTGGCCACTTGCCCTTTTTAGCTGGACCAGAATGAAGGCACTTTTGTAGCAGTAAATAAACGAGTCATACTGGCGGAAGGGCAGATCTCTGACATCCACATCTATATACCTAAAATAACACTGACAGAAAACAGTACTGTCTTTTTTTTCATCCGTTCATTATCTTTTCAACTGACTGAAGTGTGATACTAAGGTTTATCTTGTCACCTTTAGATATATGGATGGATCATGGATCAAGTGTTGGCTAATATTTAAGCCTTTAAGCCCATAAAAAGTCCATAAAATACAGTTTTGAATGAAGATTCTGAAATAAAGCTTTTAGGTGAATCTAACCTGATGGGAAAGGGGTGACGTCATCCCAAACCATAACGGATGGGGTGGGGCGGGGCGGTCACATCAGGCTGTGCCCTATAGTGTGTGTGTGTGTGTGTGTGTGTGTGTGTTTTGACGAGTTGCAGCTGCCTGACTTTGGCTGAAGACTCAATGAGGCAGGAACAATTCCAGGGGAATTGTGGGTAATTGTGAAGCATCTGGTCTGGGGTGCTGGATCTGTTGTCAGGGGGACCACGGAGAGAAGCAAGTGAGGTGTGTGAGAGTGTGTGTGTTGGTGTGTGTGAATACGTGAAACGTTTTAGTGCTTTAGGAAATGAATGTGGCCTTCAATATAGCAGAAATATTATTTTGTCTGTGTCGGTTTATATATGAGTTTGTGCAGATGTTTATATTTGATTAATCAACAGCATGCAGCATGCATGTATATAAAAGCTAATGTTCAAAAATATGATATAAATATCCCTCTTTCTGTGCTCAGTAAAATCAAAGTACTGATTGAAGACGTGAAAGATTCTTGCTTCAAATGAAGGAGCTTAATTCTGTACGTCAAACATAAAAAGTATGCCAGTGGTGAAGAAATTGAATGATTAGAATATCACCAGGCATGATTTAAAAAGAAAATAAATAAATTATGTTTTATGTACAAAAAATATGATATATCAAATCGATGTTTCTGTGCTTAGTAAAATCATAAGTGTAGATTTAAGACATGAAATGTTTTCTTTTTTGCTTTATTAGAATATTAGCAACAATGAAAAGATAATACATTATGCATTTTTTTTTATATAAAAAATAAAATAACAGCAAACAAACAACTTCCCTGTCTTATGATTTAATCCATGCATTTTGTTGCAGTTTCTAATAAAATTACCAGCCAAATAGCCTTTAGTTTGCTAATTTACAAAGTTTGGCAGGTATTAAATTTGGACCCTGCATATCCCCACATGAAAATACATACACACAATCTCAAAGCATATTTCTTTTTTGCTATCTCTCAGTTCATATATGAATTCCTCACACAGCAGTGAGGAGCTCAGAGACTGAAGAAGCCATAGAGATGTCTGTCTGTGTAGGGTTGGAGAGGACACTGGTGTTATTTTATACGCTCCTCCTGCCTCTCTAATGTTAGTGATTGTCAAACAACCTCTTGTGATGTGAAAGCTTTGCAGCTCTGCAACCTGCACAACCTTTGACCTCTGAGCTCTTCTTTACACTTAGAGGATAAGAGAAAACCATTATGACATCTCGTTATTCTTAAGATTTCAAAAGGGGCTTAAAACACCTTCACTCTCTCATATAACATTGAAAAGATGGATTCTTTTGAGTGAATCACTTCACAAATAAAACTTACAGTAGCTATTCGAGTCCTTGTGATGGATTTAGCATCTTTCATAGCAAAATGTTTTGTTAAACACAGCTATTCATCAGTGGTTATGTTTACAATGTTCATTTAGTGTACATTTATGTTTTCATGTTTTATATTATAATATAAAAAAGATAAAATCTAAATAAATTTACTCAAAATCCCTCATTGTTTTTGAGCCAGAGAAAAACAGCTCTGAATTATGTTTGTTTATATACTGTAGCTTTTTTTGTTACTATTTTTTAAATTTACTGTCTCTACCTACTTTTTAAAAAAAAGAAGAAGAAGAAGAAGAAGAGTAGCTTGACTAGTTGAACTACTTTAAAATGAGAAGTTTTGGAAAATACAGTAACAAAGTTTTTTCCTCAACACTGATCAAGTGTGTGTGTGAACAAACAATGAATCCCAAGTTCACCGCAGACCCAGTTAAAAGGCCTGAGTGTCTGTTAAATGGATGTGAGATTCCTCAGTTAGACAGTACAAACGATAGTACCAGGATCTTAAAAGACTTGCGGGTCTGCAGTGCCATAATTCAGTCTTAAAACGCCTCACTGAGCCAACCACATGGATCTGATTTCCTTGGCTAAAATAAGAGTACAAACCCAATAACAGATACACAAGGAGAGGGAGACATCCAGAAAACCAAGGGTGGAACTTGCATGTGGATGAAATTACACCTCTAGCTGATGTATTGTAAAAACAAATTAAAAACTAGCTGTGTATATTGAATGCAGACCTCTAGTGTCAAAGTACAAACACATGGTCGATAATTCAAATGATTAAAATCGGTGCAGAATTACTGCTTTTTTTCTTTCTGATTAGAGACTCAACTGTGTGACCAAATATGGATACGTACGGGGATCTGCGGTGGTTTGACTGCGGCTCAATCAATATTCAGCTGCATAATCGATGTGTCAACACAGATTGAGACTGTCACATTGAATTAGAAACACTAGAATGAGCACGACATACAAACATCTAAATAACACCATACTTATGGGTTTAAAACACTTTTCTTGAATACAATTATATTCAAGGATAAAGGCATTTATATTCGTGCATTTACATTCATTCAATTAGCAGATGATTTTATACTTCGCTTGAATGCAAATGATTCATCATAAAGAGGAAATAAATACAAGAAGTGCTAGTAATACAATGTTTCAAATATTGTTTACAATAGTACAAGCTAGAACAGAGAGGGACTAAGGAATAGCAAAAGCATCAATTGATGAGAAGAGCTGGATTGATAAAATACAGTAACCAATACATAATACATGTATAAATAAAAAAACAAAAAGGAATAACTAGTAAGGCAAGGTTTTACCTCAAGATTTTGAGACATGCATTTAATAAGATTTTCAGGATCAGCATACATGATTTTTAATATTCCACACAAAACACAATGATGGTGACTATCAAAATCTCATTATTAAGGGAAGAGATGAACACCACATGGCACATGACTCAAAAGTAACAACAAATACGGCAACAACAGCGCACATAATAGAGTAAACAATGAGGTTGTAATTTGCATGATTTATTCATGCTGTGGTGCATGCTGGGAAACACAGTCCAGCATCAGCTCTTTGAGTCCAGTGAGATTCCTCAAATTCCTCTCATTTAAAGCTAAACTATGCAACTTTTTTGATTAAAATCAAATATTATTAATCATAGAGTGTAAAAAAAAACATTATAATCCACTACATCTTCACATAAATATACTTCGATCAACCTATAATAATGATTAATGTTATAGTGCTTTTGGGATGAATTTCATGGTACATTGATTGTGTACATATGTTATTTGACTGTGTTTGTCACATCATAAACATTGTGTGGAAGCAGTGCTTAAGTCCAACTAAAGATGCCCTGAAAAATATTTGATTTTGCTAAAGTGGAACTATTGCATGTGTACTTTAAGTACACTTAATATGTGACCCTGGAGCACAAAACCAGTCTTAAGTCGCTGGGGTATATTTGTAGCAATAGCCAAAAATACATTGTATGGGTCAAAATTATTGATTTTTCTTTTATGCTAAAAATCATTACAGTATTAAGTAAAGATCATTTTCCATGAAGATATTTTGTAAATTTCCTACAATAAATATGTCAAAACCTCATTTTTTATTAGTAATATGCATTGCTATGAACTTCATTTGGACAACTTTAAAGGCAATTTTCTCAATATTTAGTTTTTTGCACCCTCAGATTCCAGATTTTCAAATAGTTGTATCTCGGCCAAATATTATTCTGTCCTGACAAACCATACATCAATGGAAAGCTTATTCAGCTTTCAGATGATGTATAAATCTCAATTTTGAAAAATTGACAATTATGACTGGTTTTGTGGTCCAGGGTCACATATATCTTGCATTTAAAGATGCATATTATTCAAAGATCATCAATCCTCATAGTGATATTAAAACACAATAGGCTTAATAACATTTTAGGTTTAATATTAAGAAATATTCATTGTGCACAAGTAGTACAACAAATAAAGTTTAATTATAATTTTTATATCATTAAGTCTCGAACGATATGTCAATAAATATGTTAACAGTTTTGAATTACACTTGGGGCCAGATTTACTAAACAAGGCAAATTAGCATTAGAGTGCATTTCCATAAAAGCGCCGTTGGGAGGGGAAAATTCTGTGTGTGATTTACTGACAATGTGCACATTAAAGAACACAGACGCAGCCAGATCATTTCCATAATGACCAGCGCAATCTACCAAGAGCAGCGCAAATTAGTGCCTGCTTTAAGATATGCTTTTTTTGGGCGTTAAATAATGGCACAAATACCAGTAATTTGACAAGCGCCAACGTTAGTAAATCATATTGCGTGATTCATTGTAATACTCTCCTCCCATAAATTTTGCGTCTGAAAGGGAAACTCCTACAAATGCATATTCAATAAGGTCAGGCACAAAAATAACTGTGTCCATCCCTTTCAGTGCTAATTCTTCACTGCGCGTCTTTAGTAAATCCTGACAGAACTATTTTACGCCAAAAGACGGTTTGCACTGGCGCAAGCTGTTAGTAAATCTGGCCCTTAGTATGGAATAAATGTGTTTTAAATATATTACTTTTTTTTACTGGAGAACACCAATTGCCTCGAACCACATTCATACACATAGAGATGCAGAGCCGAAGTACAAGCAAAACAATCTTCTTTCACAAGAAAAATGTTATGTTGTAACCGCTAAAGGGCCAGAAGTTATAGAGTGTATCTTAAAGAAGGTAATCAGTTTCCACTGTGCATTACATTTACCCCATATACACCCACAGAACAAGTTACCTTATACTGTGCTGCTACTGTAAAACAAGCTACTGTAAAAGCTTACGTTCTTTTTTTTTGGTCACATCTGTAATGTAATAGTATGTAGAACAGGGTATAAAAGCTTATAATCCAAACACACAAGCAATAGCCTACACCTCAATACTGTCACCACCTGAGAGACTCCCACTGAGGAACTGAGAGGAAATTCTAAATGTTCAGAAAGGTGTTCAGGTGTCTTTCACTTTATGCAGCTCAGTTTCACTTGATTTAGTTTGGTTCTCGTTTATATCGTTTCCATTGTGCTTATGAAAAACAGTGTGAGGAAGAAAATGTATCCCCATCTGCTCTTCAAATTGAGCTCTTTTGTGCTTTTCACACACAGTTTTTTCCTCTTTCATCAACTTCACCAACCACAGACATCAGATTTCCTTTTGCTGCTCTTTCTCACTCTCTCTCTCTCTCATTGCAGATGGCAAAGGCACCACAATTCATTATTCAGATTCGACTTCATCATTTATAATGGAGGATGATGCATTTCAAAATGCCTCTCTAAGTCGTGACAAGTGAAACCAGTCTAAAATATGAACCCCAGCCAGGCCCGAAGGCTGCAGAAACTCAAATCAACACATGGCTGGTTTGAACTGGTCTTACACCCATTTTGAAATGAACGAGTGGGTTTTATTTGCAGTTTGTCTCAAGGAAATAAATGCCACCATCTCTAGTTTTCTCCTCAGGAGAGTTTGTTTGCCTCTATAAATGCGTAGGAACCCTCTGTTGAAGTTGACTGGCTGGTGGATTTCAGAGCAGTGTGAGGGGAATGAGAAACCATGTGATGCTCATAAGCATTAAATTTAATTGTCAGAATGCAGAGGAAATGATTCAGAAGCTAAATCGAAGGCATCATCCTTCGCGGCAAGGCCAGTCCTAAAGGATACAAAATGGTGTGGTTATAATATAATAATATTTGCATATCCATTACTGTGTACAGTATATTTATCATATACTGTGCTTTTACACACAAAATAACAATATATTACAAACAATATAATAATTTCTTTACTTCTATATATACTGGAAAAACTGTGTATACACTGAAAAAAATTCACTCAGAAATTGCTAGTAAATTTCACAAACATTTACAAAGAAACCGCAAGTAACGCACTGAATTACACACAAAATCTCAATCAGTACAAACATGAAAAGATAAAATATAAATAAACCAATAACATGAATATATTTCATAATAATCTTAAAGTAATAAATAGAATGAAATGAATATGAATATTAAAATATTAATATCAAATTATATAAAATAGTGTAATTTAAAAAAAATCAATATGGCTATATTTATATATTTAATGCTACAAGACAAAATACGAATAAACAGTTAACAAATATCCTTCAAATAATATTAATATGAATATTAACCAATACATTTGAACCAATATTTGTGTCTATTCTTATGCTTATTACAGTATTAAACTGCACTTTTGCAACATGCTAACTTCAAACTTTACATATACAGCAATGATGCTGCCTACTACGTGTATATCATCTGTCACTTATGTGCTTGCATAAACATTAGGCAGCTGCCTATATAGAAAGCATGCAGTGAGGCCGCTCACTAGGTTTTGGAACAGAACTATAGACACAGATCTGTGTGCTCAGTCTCTATGGAAGTGCATTGTGACCCTTCCGGAAATGCTGTTCAGTAGGATGCCAAAAAGAGCCAATCAGTGTCATGGCTCCCAGTAAGCCATTCTGCAAATCAAGAGGAACAAGGGACTTAATGTTCATGCCCATCTTCTCTGTGTGTGTGTGTGTGTGTGTGTTTGTGTGCTGGCAACCCAGCAGCAGCAGTATGCCAACAGGAGACAGATGCACATTACACAATGCACGACTAACCAGAGGTCAGAGGCCAAGGCGGCAACACAAGTGTGTGCATGCTCATAAATACGAACCAACACACATGTAAAATACACTCTAATGAAAAAAAAATCATATAAAGCATTTGAAGAAAAGGTGAAAGAGTGAGTTGAAAAAGGGGATAGTATGTGAGAGAGAGAGAGAGAGGCAAAGAGAGAAAAAAACGCGGTGACGCATACGCTTCTGAAATAGACTGGAAATGACATTTTGCAAAGCGCTTCCCGCTATGAGAGCAATTTTCCCAATGATTTAACCTCAACTGGCATTTATTTTGGTGAACTGTGAGCTTAAAAACAGCTTGCTGCATGAAAAAGCCACTCTGAAAAGAAGAGGAGATTTGCCCCATAAAATGAATGGGATTAAATGCACAATATTTTTTTCTTTTTTGCACAATTGAAAAGTTCACATTCGCATTAATAGTCTATTTTTTTATTTTAGCTCGGCTTTGCATCAGCGTCACGTTGTCATGATGTTCTCTGTATGTTTAGATTTCTTCTTTATTATCTTCTCCTATAACTGAATCTCTTTATCAATATTTCATGCATTCTCGCAGCAGAAGAGGGGCCAGATTGGACAGACAGCAGGTGGCATGATTCCCTACACAGCTAAGAGGCCACACAGTGCTAACTTCATTACTTCATGCCAGCCTGACCACACAATCCTGCTCAAAATAAATACATCTCTGACGTCAAACAGAACAAAACCTGATTTATCTGAATTTGAGGTTAATTATTCTTAGAGAATTTTAGCAAACACATAACTGTAGAACACTCTGGGAAAGAATAAAGCAGTGTCTCTGCTTTCAGTGCAGAAAAACAACAGCTTTAACAACTTAAACCGGTTTACTGGAGTTCGCTCATCTGGTTTGCTGGGTTTAGAGGTGTTTTGGGAATTTTATCGAGCTTGCCAACCAGTTAAAGCACCTAAGAACCACCTTTAGACTAGTTTAAGATGTTTTATTTTTTTCAGACGGGTAACCCTATATAAATGAAGGGCTAAGACTGAACCTTGTTTAGTATGTTTGAAAGAGAGTTAGAATGAAACAGAGAAAAATGGTTATGGCTAAAAAGTCCAGACATAACCTCTCTAGAAAAATGGCATCACTGTGTGAAAACATGATTTTAGACCTAATAGCAACGTTAAACAGTCTGGAGGTGAAATATTACAGCACTTCGACAGATAACTACCACCTGAGAGAGAATAACAGAAGAGAAAGAGAGAGAGAGTGAGATAAATAGAATAGAGAGAGGTGTGAATAAATAGAATAATGACAAAGTGCAGTAAAAAGTAATATTATTTGTGCTACAAACCAGTGTGTTTATGATTATGATACTAAATTAATATAATATAACAAAGATCAGTTTGCAATATCAAGCAGCATAACAGACTTTAGGGTATGTACAGCTAGAAAAAATCTTGAAGCAAATGATATCTGGAAACCTCACACATTCAAGTAAAAAAAACCCCCAAAAAACAGTAATGCCCACTCTTATGAAAAAAAAAATATTACTCTTTCTATTTCTGCAGAATATACATATTCTCCATTATATGCTAATTTTCTGTATGCATGAGACACCCAGATTATCTATTACATTTGAACTACATAAAGTATCCCACAATGCATGCACTCACCATGACCTTCCATTTCCATGTGACCAGTGAACCAGAAGTAATATCAGCCATAATTTTTATCATGTCTTTATCTATTATTTAATGAGGCAACCAAGAGTCTAGGCCAATTTCGTAAATGATAAGTAGACATGACTCGAACACTTACATATAATGAGGTCACGTGCCAACAATGTACCATACTGTAGTTTGAAATGTTTCATAATGCGAAAAAAAAAATAATTGTAGGCCGTGTGTACTGCACAGTACTAAGCAGTAAATCAGTATTTCGAAAATGGAATGAAGGTTTGGCTTGGAGTTGGAGAGCATGTGTGTAAAATGTCAGATGGTCAGTACACAAGCCTTCATTACAAACAAATAAAACTCACCAGAGACCTTCTTCTCCCATGTTCCTCCTGCTGTTCTTTGTCTAATTTCGCTACACTTACAGACAAAGCAGTAAGATAAAGAAGAGCTGAAGAGGAGTAGAAATGACCAATTGAATCGTACCAAAGAAAGAAATAAAGGATTGCAGAAGATGACATTTCTATCGATCGCAACACATATTCTCCCTGCGGTTGAGACTGCTAATCTCAGGGGCTGTGATATTGGCTCTTAGTGAGCGGCGCTGTGTGCGCCTGTCAGACATGTCCAGACACCATGTAAGCTCTTGATAAAGTTATTGTTTTCTCAGACATGGACATGGATTTTCAATTTTTCCCCTCACTCTCACACTTTCAGGGGCACACAATTTCTGACACACACCCAATCACAAGATAAGAGTTTACTTTCTTTTTGATCAAAAAAATTCAACCCGGGATCAGATCGAAGTAAAAAAATGTGTGGCTCTTTCATGTGAAAAGCACATTAGAGAGAGAAAGAGCCAGGCAGACAGAAGGGAAGAAGCATGGGGTAAGTGAGCGGGATGTGACGGATGCGCTCCCTCCGAGTGGACGGTCTGGCCGCTTCTCAGGAATCCTTCCTGTTCCTGTTTGTTGGCCGGAGCGAGTGCTGTCAGTACTGCCAAAGGCATGCTGGGTAACACTGACACATTGCAGCTAGCCCAACTCTCTCGCACCAGGAGGATGGGAGAGGAGGGAAGTGGAAAGCGTGAGGGAGGGAAAGGAGATTAGAGGACGGGAGAGCTGAAGAGAGGCAGAACCCCTCTCTGTGCTCACATATGCGAGAGGAGAGTAATCTCCGAGTGGAGAGCGGAGGAATGCCGAGCGAAGGAGACGTCTAGGTGTGAGAGGAGACAGGGAGAGATGAAAGGAGTGTTGGAATGGGCAGAAGGGAGCGAGATGAGAGGCGGCGTGCCGAGAGAGACACATGGTGTGTAGTGTGTGTTCTGTTCTCTTTCAGTAACACACAGCAGGGTCATCTGCCCATGACCAGCACCATTGTGATAGTCTGGGTAAAGAGGATTTATGTCTTGAACTAACTCACTACGAGTTTGGTATGAACCAGCATGTGGCGAAGATGGTTTGAAAACTGTTTTGGTTCATCTAGTAACAAAAACTCTATCTATTAGGAGTGCAACGGTACACAAACATGACAGTTCGGTACATTCCTCGCTTTTGACGTCACAGTTTGGGATGGTTTCGGTACAGCAGGGGGAAAAAACTAAACTTTTTTAAGTTATTAAGCAGTGGTTTACTGAACAAATTGCTCTTTCTTTAAATAAATTCAACTATAATGCAGTTTTTAAATGAACTTCTAAATTAGAAAATTTCTATTTGTTGTTGAAATAACAGATTTATTTAAACATACATTAATTTATTAAGACATCACTAACAAGTAAATAAAATATACTGAGTATATAGTGTAATATTTCACGAAATGCTCTTCTCTAGACTTCATTTCTCTATGGACATTGATGACTTACCTGAGCTAAATTAAACGCTACGTGACATTTTGTTTACAAGTTGTTTTATTGACGTCTTTCTGTGGTTGAAACACTGATTGAGCGATTACGTGAGGCATGGGATGTTTATTCATGTTTATATCACGTTAAAAATAGTAATAAAGATGAAGGGATGATCACGCTTTGAACTGAGGCGTTTAGACAGCGATCTGTTACGCCACATCAAAGAGCACCAAAACAGCATTTATTGTTTGAATTTCCTGAAAAAAAAAAGGACATAATATGAAAACTGAGACTTTGTTTCTCATCAAAAGTAACAATAAAGAAAACTGGAAGTTTCCAATGACGTTTCACTCCTGCAGTGGTTAAAACAATGCTGTATTTGTTTGGTATATACACGTGTGTACAGAACCAAACATTTTGGTACGAATACGTGTACCGTTACACCCCTACTATCTATCACTTTCTTTTCCTACATAGAACACAAACGAGATATTTTGAAGAATGACTGGGGACTAGAGATTTCTAATTTAAAAAAAAGACACAAAAGAACCAAAAGTAGTTGTTGTGCTCTGTCTTCGGATGTTATACAAAAATTTATTTACCTCACACAAAGCCAATTTGTTATTCCCTCATAATCTTCTAGGGAGCTGTTGACCAGTTTAACTTGAGAAAAGCAAATCAGTCTGATTCATGAATGAATCATTCACATCAGTTTTACAAAATGTCTCAATTCTTTGAAAAGATCTGACTCAAAAGAATGATCTGTCTATGAATCAGATGCCACTTACTGTATCTCATGAACTCGAATATGCCAATGTTAAAAAAGATTGCCATTTCCAATTATTTTTCAACAATCATGTGACATTGAAGACTGGAGTAATGGCTGCTGAAAAATTTTGCTTTGCCGTAACAGGAATAAATTGCTTTTTAAAATATGTGACCCTGGACCACAAAACCAGCAAGTCAGTTGTAAATCGCATGGGTATGTTTGTAGCAATACATTGTATCAAAATTTTCCTTTAATGCCAAAAATCATTAGGATATTAAGTAAAGATCATGTTCCATGAAGATATTTTGCAAATTTGTCACCCTAAATATATCAAAACTTAATTTTTGATTAGTAATATGCATTGCTAAGGACTTCATTTGGACAACTTTAAAGGCGATTTTCTCAATATTATGATTTTTTTGCACCCTCAGATTCCAGATATTCAAATAGTTCCCTCTCAGCCAAATATTGTCCTAACAAACCATACATCAACGGAAAGCCTTTTATTCAGCTCAATTTCAAAAAGTTCACCCTTTGACTGGTTTCTTGGTCCAGGGTCACATATATTAGAAAACCGTTATTTTAAATTGTAACAATAAATGCCTTGGTAAGCATAACAGACTTCTTTCAAAAACATTAACCCTGAACTTTTGAAAAGTAGTGTAGGTATTGACTTTAGAAGGCTTGGACTATAGTGTACGGACCAATTTTATGAAACGTTTGTTGCTTTCTGTCCTTTTATGTTTCCAGATGCTATTTACCGTAATTGTATAGAAAAGAGCGACAAGTACAGTCCTTCAATTTTTTTTCCCTTTTGTATATGAAAGAAAGTGACAGGTTTGGAAAACATAAGGGTGAGTAAATTAAGCCAATTTGGGTAAACTATCCTTTTAACTCTCTTCTTCTGATGTGGTCAAAGAACAAATATTTTTCCATGTGAGATGTGAGGTAACAGTAACAGATCCTGGGGATTTTCAAACTGTCCCATTCTGTGGGTGTGACTCCTCGGTCCTAGATGACCTTCAATTTATGACACAATAAACCACATAAAACTCTTGGTGGTTAAGGCAGGGGGGATTGTGGGTAGTTCTGAATAAAAAGGGACTCATTTCAGACATCTTGTTTTCCCATCATGCATTTCCAGACAAAATGTAGTGTTCATGGAACTCTGGAGAGCCTGATACACATAATGGTCAAAACGTGCTTTGGAGACACACATTCATTTTATGAGAACTTAAAAGAGCTGCCTTTAAAACATGCAACTGCAACAAAAAAAGGTATAGCATGAACATAGTTGAGAAACACTGAGTCTGTTAAATCTGTTTCTGGTTTCAGAAAAATAAATCATAACCAAAAAAAAAACAAGCTTTCTATATATTTTTATATGTTTACGTATCAAGTTGTCTGGAGGAATCAGCATTGCTATAGTGACCACATCCAGCCCACTGTTCATGGATCATAAACTGTATACTGTAGCGTTTCCACATTTTGTTCAGGTAGTCTGTTCAGCACTCTTGTGGAATTTGTGTCCTTATTATTTAGACTGGGGAGCCTCTAGGAAAATCCGTCAGCAAAAAATAAAAAAATAAAAAATCAGCACCAGCCGACAGGCAAAGTTCAAAAGCTTATCACTTTCTTCCCAGGAAACATTCACATCCAGACAAAAAACTAAAATCACAGTCCCTTCTCAAACAGCAGAAATATCAGTATTCGCATTATGAATTATTATTATTATTATTATTCAGTTGTTTTATTACATAGCTCTCTGTAATATTTTACTCTGATTGGTCAATCGTAGCATTCAGCAATCTTGTGTAAGCCCATATGACCTACTTTTGTCTGTGAAACACAAAAGTAGAAATTCTGAATAATGTTCATGCTGCTCTTTTTGATACAACAGAATTATAATGAGCTCCAAAAGGACGAAAAACACCTTAAAAACAAACTACATTTCAAGTTTTCTGAAACCAGAATATAGTTTTGTGGTAGTCCATCACATTGTGTCATGATTTAACTTGCAAATGGTGAGACGAAGACTTCAGTTCACTGTGATTATTGTGGACAATAATGGCGTTAAGTGACTCTACTCCTGACATCACAATCAATATCACAGAGACCTACATACAATAGAGACAATTGAGAAGGTTGAAGAGAAAATGAGACAGAGAGAATCCATAATAAATGGTTGTCTATAGGGGTTTTACTGTGTAATATTCAGTGAGCGCTATTGACTGATTTCGCCCCATTGAGAGGAACACAATACCAGAAGTGTCAGCTGCTCTATGCTCTGACAACAGCTCAGACCTGCAGTTACAGCTCTGACAGAGGAAATATAGATTAATAAAAATAAAATCAGTCTTGAACAGCCTCTCGTCCCCATGTCTCTCTCCCATCACTGTTAATAAAGCGGCTCTGCACCATTCCAGGCTAAGCAGAATGAAATGTACATGTTTGTATAGTGTACAACAGGTCTAAATGACCCCTTTGGATTTTTTCCCTAAAACAATGAATAGCAAAAAAAAAAAAAAAACCTAGCACAGAACCTCGAAAATGATGACATTGCTGATTTAATCATTACCTGATTTGATCATTTTTAATGATATAAAAATTATAATTAAACTTTATTTGTTGTACTACTTGTGCACAATGAATATTTCTTAATATTAAACCTAAAATGTTATTAAGCCT
>JAFVLL020035127.1:0-13491 GCA_021397915.2 Tor tambroides | reverse complement strand
TGACAACCGCATTTAAATGCGGGAGTGAGTCCCGTAAATTATCGTTCCATGTGTGTACAGAACAGCACTCACTCCTGCATTTGTAACCATAGCAACATTCTGTTGTCTTGCGGGAGTGAATAAAAGTTTAGCCGTTTATGTGCCATTTTTTTAAACTAAAGATTCTTTTTGTCCATCGATTTTAACTAAACTACCGCTGATAGACGTGCTGTGTGTTGTTTATGCTCGGGAGGCTGTTTTAGAGAGCGATGTTGCCATGTTCTCATATTTACAAGTGCTTTATTAGCTCATAAAGATAGGCACTTTATGAAGTTAATATAGTGGTCTGTCATGGATATGAGATATGATTTTTTTTTTGTGTTATAAAACAAAGCATTTGGGTGTTTTAGTGTTTTTTTGTGCTTGTCCTTGTTTGTTTGTTTTTTTTCAATGAAGATCTGGCAACACTGTCACTTTACTGCGCGGCTCATGAGCGCAGCTATCCCCGTGCTAAGTTAAGACTTCTTTTACTGTTATTTTCTTGCATCTCACATACAGACGAATACACTGATGCATGTTCAAATACGTCATCAACAACTAGTTGCTCAGTTCGGTTCCGTACACACTGCGTAGAATTTCTATAAATGCGGTTGTGTCTACCTGTATTTTTCGGGAGTTAATGCAATTGTGGAATGCGGTTGTCACTCCCGTATTTTAGTGAATTATGTGTGTACAGAACGCGATTAAGGAGTAAAAGGTGAACTGACAACCGAATTTAGCTGCAGTGTGTACGTGGCCATAGATTAAAATAACAATACAATCAACAACACTAATAAATACTGTGTGACTTTGACTTCTGTGTACAGTTGTATAACTGCATATGACAAAAAGTTATTTAAATGTGTGGAATCTCTTTAAGATATGCTGGCCTGAAGGAAATATTGCACACATCATCAGCAATAGATTCTCGTTTTAAGGCCCTTCCCTTCTTGTCTGCAGAGGACCGAGACAACACATTTTCAAGACTGATGAGGGAGATTGATAGTCTGGAGCAAATGAAAACACAGAGTGTAAGTTGTACCAGTGTTGAAACAAAATAGTGTTCTTGGTTTATTTTGATCATAACTTCCAAATGGTATTTTCTTTGTGATCATTTATTATTGTAATTATATTTCAAAAGTAATTTTTAATTGCTTTATCTTTAAGCAGCAAGCAACTGATGGTGGACTTCCTGGTGGAGTCACTGTGCCTGTTCAACAGAATGATGTGGGAGATGCAGAAGCCCCACATCTCCCAAGAAGCCAAAGACATCTGCACTGATTGATCTCTCCTTGGACCAGTCTACAAAGACAAATGGCTCCACCAGACATGTGCAGAGGACAATGGGATCCTTGATGATGAGGAGTCCTCGACTTGCAAGGACTGCTTATTTCTGATATGAAGTTTAATTTTAAAGTTTATTGTGTTTAAAAGACAGTTTTAAAGGCATTCCATGTTGGGTTGTCTTTTGTTCATGCGGGTCTCTCTTCCCAGTTTTTGTATAGATAAGCCTTCATTGTTGCCTATTCAATGAATTATTTTATGAAATTATTTTGTTATCTATATGAACACAAAGTTTACATTTTTGATTTCTCTAGATATTTGTTGTTTCTGACATATCTGTAATAAAATCTTTTAAATATTGTGGTTTCTTTGTGTTCCAGATGTAAAATATCTCCTATCTCACTGGTAGGTCTTTCAGGGTGGCCTGGGGAGGAGAGGTATCTAAAGCACATCAACTGGTCACTGGGGTTCCTCAGGGATCGGTTCTTGGACCCCTCCTCTTCTCCACATACACTACATCACTGGGTCCCATCATACAGGCACATGGCTTCTCCTACCATTGCTACGCTGATGACACACAGCTCTATCTCTCTTTTCAACCAGATGATCCAACGGTAGCTGCACGGATCTCAGGCTGCCTGGCGGACATCTCGGCATGGATGAAAGAACATCACCTACAGCTCAACCTGGCAAAGACTGAGCTTCTTGTCTTCCCTGCCACTCCAACTTTACAGCATGATTTCACCATCCAGATAGGTTCTTCTACAATCACCCCATCAACTTCGGTCAGAAATCTTGGTGTAATCTTTGATGACCAGCTGACCTTCAAAGAGCACATTGCAAAGACTGCTCGATCTTGCAGGTTTGCACTACACAACATCAGAAAGATCAGGCCCTTTCTGTCAGAGCATGCTGCACAACTTCTTGTCCAGGCCCTTGTCATTTCTAGGCTGGACTACTGCAATGCTCTTCTGGCTGGACTTCCATCAAACACAATCAAACCTCTACAAATGATTCAGAATGCAGCGGCACGACTGGTCTTCAACGAGCCCAAAAGAGCCCATGTTACACCTCTCTTTATCTCCTTGCACTGGCTACCAGTCGTAGCTCGCATTAAGTTCAAGACACTGATGCTTGCATATAGAACAACCACAGGCTCAGCACCCGCCTACTTCCACTCACTATTACAAAACTACATCCCCTCCAGAAGTCTGAGATCTGCTAGTGAGCGACGCCTCGTGGTACCATCACAGAGAGCCTCAAAATCACTCTCCAGAACATTCTCGTTCACCATTCCTGGCTGGTGGAATGATCTTCCGACTCCTATCCGGAGTGTGGGATCCCTGTCAATCTTCAAGCAACAACTGAAAACTCATCTTTTTCGGCACTACTTGACTTCATCCTAAACCTATTTTTTTTTTTTTTTTGTAATCTTTCTCTCTATTTATTCCTTCCCTTGCTAGCTTGTATTTATTTTAACAATGCTTGAGACATGTTGTTACGAGCACTTCCACTGTCTGATTGCCTCTTCAAGATGAATCACTTATGTATTCCCCACTTGTAAGTCACTTTGGATAAAAGCATCTGCAAAATGACTAAATGTAAATGTAAATGTAACATATAAGCAACTAGTTTTTAACCAAACAGATAACGACATCAAAAAAATCTAGGCCTACTAAATTAACTCTACCAAACATGTTATGCACATTTAACCAGATGTGTTTTCGCAGTTTGCTTTGTAAAAATTAAACTATTTATAAACCAAAAAATGTTGTCCTAGATTAGAAAATCCACAAATTTTTACATGAATCGGCACAAGGAGTAGGGCTGTGACGGTTGCCGTGACAACCGCGTCACCGCGGTGGTCGGCTGTCACCGCGGTTGTCTATTGCCACCGGCGGTAGTGCACATGATGTCACTCTATAACAAGCATAATACAAAGTTTTGTATACAAGTGTAATAATAGTAACAGTTGCAATTTTTTTTATTTAGACTATAAATCTATGCTAATTCACAAATTACCATACACGGCGTTTCCTTTAGATTGGCAGGTTTGAGCGCAGGAAAATACAGTTTATTCTGCATTCAGCAAATTTATTTCGTGATGAGCGATGGACCTTGTTGTCAAATACTACATCGTCGATCTGGAATAATTTCCATTCATGTCGCATCCGCCTTTGTACAAGTGTCTTCAAGTTCACGTGATCGCAAACGCCCGGCTGGTCAGGTTTGTATTGGTGAGGCTTTCTCCAAACTGGACAAATACGAACGAGACAGCGGTAAATGGAAGATTCTAACAAGAAATGTGGCGACATACGCCGCGATTCCTATTCCACAGAGAGCGCGTGCAGACGAGGAGTTAACGCGCCCGTTTGCTTGGTGGCGGAACAGTGAACCGTGTCTAAACCGGACGCCACGTCGCAACACAACAGGTTGAGTCTGTCTACAGGACATTTTAACTTTGTGTCAGTACATCAGAAACAGGACGAAGCAGTTTACTGAGGGATTTGTCGTGTCGTATGGCGCCGCATCTAGTGTAGACAGCATCACTGATTATAATGGGTCCTCGCTGCGCCGCTCGCGTGAGGTAGCCTTCTTATTTAAGGCTACTTTCCTATTTCACTGTATTATTTCTTTGATATTTATTTTAGTGTTTTGCAGGCTGAGTGTTTGTTAATAGATGATTGAGCCTCATTTATTTATTTTTGCGTTTCAGAATTATATATATATATATATATATATATATATATATACACAACACTGCGCCACCGGCGGTAGTTGGTCCAATTACCACCGCGGTGGTAAAAATCTGCCACCGTCACAGCCCTAACAAGCAGCACTAATATAATTACAATATCTGAAAATTTTCTTCTGATTTAGATAGGGAACATCTTGGGGATTTCATAATGATATAACATTTTGATATATTATGTTATGGCTTCAAATGGAAATATGATGCACAAGTCAAAATTTCAAAAAGTGGCCCAAAAGCACCGACTTTTTAAAAAAAAGAAAAAAACCTGTTTAACACGAAATGCGTTTCTTCTCTCTTTATTTAGTTTTATTTATTTATTTATGTATTTATTTTTTCCACTAGCCTATGTTTGGGCCACAAGAGAATTAAGGGAGTAAATTAAAACATTTGGCTATTTACCGTTATCAGCATATGAAGTAGATTCGTCTTTCGATCATCATCTCTGAGAGAATATGTGCCGTTAATGCGGTGTCAGATGCCGAAAGCACCGTCAGTTTTTACTTTCACTTTCTAGTAAATCGACTGAGATTAAGAGGTTCATCGTTCATCGAAGTTTGCACGTTGCTTGTGTGATGTCCATTGGCTCGCCTTCCTGGTTTAAAACAAATATTTACAATATGGGACGTATGGCCCCCCACCCACCCACCCATGAGTTCACAATTGGGGGCCGCGGATTATGCGCCCAAAGTATGTAACAGGGTTCCTGCAGGATTTTTAAGCTCAAATTTAAGACTTTTTAAGACCTTTTTTAAGACCTGCACAAATAAAATTAATACCATATGCGCGGGGTAGAGCAATGTCTATGGTAAACTGTAAACTGTAAATTACTGTAAAAAGCATGATTTACAGTTCAGATGAAACGTTTCACAAAAACAAAAAGTTTTATAAAATGATACACTTCATTCAGCCTTTAAACTGTCTTTTAAGAAAAAGTATTTATTATATTAATATTATTCTTATCGATCCACCAGTTCACATTTACAGCTCTGCGTGTTTGGGGAGGTAAAAACATGATTCATTTTCACATTGGTCTGAACAAAAACAACCCAATGTTCCTGCAATACGGGACGCTGTTTTGATTCTAGGATTACAGGACCCCTATTTTTGGGACAGTGCCATCTATTCCAGCAGAGGAGACCTGATTCAAACATCAAACAAACAGATGCAAAGATAGATCCATGGAAACTATTCATTTTTATCTTTCCATCTAATTTTAATGTAAGCTAGCATGCTAGCATGAACTTGAGCGTGTGAGGGGTGTCCGGAGTCTCCATTTAGCCTAAGCTGTACAAAACAGTTTATTGTGCTGCTGGATGTTGTAAATTAATGTTGTATTCAAATTATTTCCATTTATTATGAGAAGCACTAATAATCACACTAATTTGTACCGCAATTGTTTACCATTTACTGCACTGCACTTTAAGTGGGTCATCAGACGTGGCTGTGGCTAATAAACTGGTCTTGCATACACAAGTCTTTCTTTCCAGAAAACTGAATTTAAAAAATAATTTCTGACTGGAAAAATAATTATATATATATATATATATATATATATATATATATATATATTTAAATAATAAATATTTCAAGAGGGTTACAATGGGTATGTTTAGCGTTAAAGGAGTTAGTTAGGACAATAATTAAGTGTATACAATTAAACAACTATAATAATTCCTTAAAAATAATATGCAGAATTAGATAGCAAGTGCTATAAAATATGAGCCACTAATATTTAGTCATTTGTAGACGCTTTTATCAAAGCGACTCACAAATGTTGGAACCAATCAAATTCAACAAAAGAGCAACTTTGATATGCAGTCATATAAGTCTCATTTAGCTAACGCAGTACACACGTAGCAAAGGTTTATTTTTAATTATATAATAAATACAAAGAAAACAGATAGAATAGAAAAGAATAGAGCAAGCTAGTGTTACAGGCCTTTTTGCTTTTTGTTATTTGTATAATAAATAAAAGAAAACCGATAGAATACAAAAGATTAGAAAAGCTAGTTTTTTTTGTTTGTTTTTTTTTTTAAAGAAATCCAGCAGTAAATTAATAGAGTGCAAGTCTAAAAGGGTCTGTTTTTTTAAGAACAGAATTAGAATAGAGAGTGCTAGAGTTAGAGGATCAAATAAAGATGGAGGAGATGTGTTTAGCCGATTCTTGAAGATGGCTAAATACTCAGCTGCTCGGATTGAGTTGGGCAGGTCATTCCACCAGGAGGGAACATTTAATTTAAAAGTCCGTGAAAGTGATTTGTGCCTCTGGGATGGCACAATAAAGCGACATTCACTTGCAGAACGTAAGCTTCTAGAGGCACATAAGTCTGAAGGAATGAATTTAGGTAAAGGGGTGCAGTGGTGGTTTTGTAGGCAAACATCAATGCCTTGAATTTTATGCGAGCAGTTATTGGTAGCCAGTGCAAATTGATAAACAGAGGTGTGACATTCTTCATTCTTTCTCACATTCTTTTTGGCTCATTAAAAATTAATCTGCTTCCACATTCTGGATTGATTGTAAAGGTTTGATAGAACTGCCTGGAAGACCTGACATAATACATAGATACAAAAAAATAAATAATAATAATAAAAATAAACTATAGGGTCCTAGAAATCCGGTTCTGAAACTACAGCCTCCAGTATGGCATGAATACCCTACTCACAACAACAGCCTTATAGAACATGCACATTCATTCTCTGCCAGCAGGAGGCATTTTTGGAACTGTTTCCGTGGTAACAGCAGAACACAAAGCAGCTGGACTTTGACACGTGCAGCGCTCATATTTATTTATAACTTTTTGAAGTTTAATGTCACATTAAGCTGCATCGCGATTCTGGTCTGTACCCAAATTTAAGACCTAGAAATCATAATTAAGACTTTCTTGTACAATTTAAGGCTTTTTATGCCCTTAAAATTGTTAGGAGTCAATTTAAGACATTTTAAGACTTTTTAAGGACCCGCGGGAACCCTGTGTAAGCGGTGTGGAGCTGCAACAATTTCCCTCCACGCTCCGAGCATTTAATAATCACTCCGCTCCGGGTTCACCATTTCCCGGTCCAGCTCCACTCCTCACTCACTGATACCAGAAACACCGCTCCACGTCTAAAGTATTTCAGAATGTTTGAAATATCACAGTTCTGTTCATAACATATATTAAAAAAATAAAATAAATAACAGGAGAGTTTCAAAGTGGCTTATTGGAACACTAGTCTGCAAACTTTTTCCTACCACACGACAAGCTAATAACATGGATTATAATATTGGAGTTCCGCAAGGTTCTATTTTAGGCAACGCGTCCTGCCGCAAGACCCTTCAACGGATAGTGAGAGCAGCTGAGAAGATTGTTGGTGTCTCTCTCCCCTCCCTCCAGGACATCTACAGCACCCGATTATAATATTGGAGTTCATAAGTTCTATTTTAGGCAACGTCCTGCCGCAAGACCCTTCCAGCGGATAGTGAGCAGCTGAGAAGATTGTTGGTGTCTCTCTCCCCTCCCTCCAGGACATCTACAGCACCCGTCTCACCCGCAAAGCCCTCTGCATTGCAGGTGATCCCACCCACCCGTCACATAGCTTCTTCAGTCTGCTGCCATCAGGGAGGAGGCTGCGGAGTCTCCAGGCCAGGACCAGCAGACTGAAGGACAGCTTCATACATCAGGCTGTCAGGAAGCTCAACTCTCTCCCGACTCTGCCCCCCCTCCCCTCTTTTGCCCCACGCACCTCTGAACTCTGATCCTCTGACTCCCACCCTCCCACTACACACTGTGACCAGCACCAGTCACTTTGTACAGCATTGGACTGACCTCATTCAACTACCTCTTCTGACAGTTTGTATAAAGACTGCTCTCTGAGATTTTTGTCACTTTAAATAGACTGATAAGCTCTTTTGCACTACATCAATTATATCTGCACTGTTTGTTTCACTGGTTTGCACTCTATCTAGCATGTGCCTTATGCTACTTCATCTATTTTTTACTTGTCCTTATTTGTATATTTGTAATAGTTGCATTTTTATATGTGTATATATATATATGTGTATATATATATATATATATATTTGATTTGTATTTATCTGTATTTTTACATTCTACTATTAGTGTATACACCAAGGGTCTGAGAGTAACGCAATTTCAATTCTCTGTATGTATGTGCTGTACATGTGGCAGAATTGACAATAAAAGCAGACTTTGACTTTGATCTTAATGTCAGAAAAACTGTTTGTATGTTTTTTTACTAAAAGGCCAGATTATGATGTGAAAGCAGATGTATTTGTCCAGGAACAAAAACTTGATGTAGTACATGAATTTAAATATTTAGGATTATTACTGGATTCTCAACTTTCTTTTAAAAAAAACGTGAAGAAAGTGGTAAATATAGCGAAATTTAATTTAGCGAATTTCAGATTTATTAGAAATAGTTTGACTAACGAAGCAGCAGTTCTATTCATGAATTCAATGATTATTCCTCATATCACATATTGCATGACTACCTGGACTCAAACATGTAGGTCTTTTCTGTTACCGATCCAGTGTCCCGCCGGCGGGCCGATGCCCCCCCAGGGGGTTAATGTACAGTCATAATTTTGAGCTCTAATGAAAGGTTACACTTAGAGCTATTCAATTTCTCATCCAGATTCACTGTCAATAATTGCTGACACATAGTAACTGAAGCATAAACACATTATAATGACATTTATACACAGAATCCAAAATTCATCAGGACAAATTCCTTGTGTGTGTAAACATACTTGTAATAAAGCTCTTCTGATTATAGTGTTTTTTTTTTTGTACAATTTTTCCAGAGTTGCTGTCATCATGTCCCTCAGTATATGGCTTTTTGCTGACTGGCTCCCAGACTTCATTCGATTCAATGTCAGATGATTGTCTGTGATATAAAACAACAACACACACACACACACACACACACACACACAACAGAAGTTAGCAGGAATACATCAAAATACAAACACGTACAAAACACACACACCAGAAGTTGGCAGGAACACCTCAACACAAACACAAACAAACAAACAAACAAACAAACAAACAAACAAACAAACACACACACAAATAGGATTCAAGTGACCACGAACACATCAAACACACACACAAACAAGAAAGAAGCGATCACTAACACATCAAAACACACGCACATACCTCAATACATACTGTAAAATGTGTATAAGACACATAAATATGTATAATATATATAAATATAATTATATAATATAATATAATAAAACACTTACAGTGCCGTCGTGTCCATCCAAAAACATATCCTCCGCTTCAATGGATGAAACATCGCTCTCTTCGTCAAAAATGTCATCTCTGTCACGCCGGGCACTTTGTTCAACAACTTCTTAGTGCAAAATGTGTGTTTTTGTCGTTATATTAGCCATTTTTCATCTCTAAACATCATTCAGCCGTAAACACTCCCGGAGCGCTTCTTCTTCTTCTTCTTCTTCTTCTTCTGATGTGGCGGTTGGCAAACCAACTAAAATGGTGCATTCCCGCCACCTACTGGATAGGAGTGTGGAGCGCATAATGCTTAGGAAGCTGGATAACAATAACACAATTGACAATGGATGAGGGGAAAGGGAGATATAGGTATATAAATACTTAAGTGATATTTGCATCACTTCACATATCATATCTTGTCTTGCTGTTGCATTTCCACTTAACAAGCTATTTTAAACTGAAAGGGAGTCTGTGCAAATCACTGATCTTATTGGCTGAACTTCTTCTATCCACTGAAGAGCTAGGACTATTGCTATAATCTCTGCAGTAAAAACAGATATATGATCTGAAATTCTTTTTGAAATTTTTACTTTGAATTGTGGTATATAAACTGCTGCTGCTGTGAATCCAGATTCAGGATCTTTAGAACCAACGATATATATATTTTACTGTGCTATAATATGTTTGCTCAATATATAGCTGCACTGCTATATGTGTTATGGGCTATTTTGATGTCACTTAAACCCATACTCTGGGCCTCCTCATTGGCAGTCCATCCAAAGCTTGATGCATGTTTATACTCGTATTCCCAGCAATTCTTCAGAACTTTCTTAATTGGATGACTATCTGAGTGACCTTTTATATTAATCCAGTATCTCATCTTTAACTTGAGCCTTCGAAATTCAAGGGGCATTTCACCCATTTCTACTTGTACTGCTGTAATTGGAGATGATCGTATTGCTCCACAACATATTCGAAGTGCTTGTGATTGGATTGCCTCAACCTTTAAAAGTTGTGATTTAGATGCAGAACTATACACCATACTACCATAATCAATAGCTGCTCTTATCAGTGCACAATATACTCTTTTAAGAGACTGACGACATGCTCCCCATTCAACTCCTGCCAAACACCTCATTAAATTTATTCCTTTTTTGCATTTATCAACCATTTTCTGGGTATGAATTCTAAAATTCAGTTTAGTATCCATCCACATTCCCAAAAATGTAGTAATTGACACCTGCTCTAATTGTTGTCCATACATTTTAATATTTATAATTGGATTGGTTTTCCTTTTTGTAAAACATATCACCTGAGTTTTAGATATAGAGAAACAGAAACCCCATTCACTAGCCCAATTCTCTACTATATTAACAGCAGTCTGCATACACTTCTCCACATGCCTCACATTGTGCCCCCTTTTCCACAGAGCTCCGTCATCTGCATACAAGGACCTTCCTATACCCATGTCTATCTGTGTAAATATATCATTACTCATTAGATTGAAAAGAATAGGACTGCTAACACTTCCCTGAGGTGTTCCATTCTCTACTGGATAAATCTGAGAAAAAGCAAAACCCACTCTAACTTGTATAGTTCTTTTAAACAAGAAACTCTTAATCCAATTGTACATTCTTCCTTTTATATCCATTCTTTCTAATTTTAACAGAAGTCCCTCTTTCCACATCATGTCATATGCTTTTTCAACATCGAAAAATACTCCTACTAACGCTTCCTTGTTAACTTGTGCCTTTCTTATTTCAGCTTCCAAGCAGAGCACAGAGTCCATCGTGTTTCGCCCTTTCCGGAAACCACTTTGGTATGATGATAAAGGTTTTTCTTCTCAATGACATGCACCAACCTGCTCATTACCATACGCTCCATCAGTTTGCAAAGATTCGATGTTAATGCTATGGGCTTATAGTTATTAGGTTGTGTATGATCTTTGCCAGGCTTTGCAATTGGCACTATGACACCATGCTTCCAGTCAGCTGGTAACTTCCCTGATTCCCACACCTTATTAAAGAGGTTCAAAACAATATTTAATGAATTCTCTAATTTACCATCTCATTGCAAATATCATCTCTTCCAGGAGAAGCTTGCTTAACCCCTGCCAACGCTTTCTTCAACTCATACAGAGTAAACTCTGCATCTAACGTACATCCAGATGGTCCTTTTCCTCCAGTAACTGAGGGTTCTTACTCATGATCTGTTCCCTGTTAAACTCTGATATGTATGGTAGCGATTAAAATAGAGTAAATCTCCTTTTGAAAGTAATTTGACACTTCAAATGAAGATTTATTGATTACATTGTTACGTCAGTAGGTGGCGAAAAGGGTCTGTTAAAATGTATTTGTCTTTGAAATATACAAGAGATTCCTTCAAGGACGCTGATTCATCCAGTAATGAAACAATATCTTATATCAAATCTTGAGTGAGTCATTCATAAATTACATGTGATTTTGTTTAGTTGTCTAATATTTTTTTCTTCAGAATCATGAGAGGACCACAACTTCCATTTGGGAAAAAAAAAAATTATCCAGAATCATGCAGTTCTATTTTGCACACAAACAGCTCTTAAAGAGTCCAGTTTTTATGTAGCCTGTTGATTTTTGTTCATGGTATTCAGCTCCAATAAATGGTTTGCAAAAAAGAGACACAGGATAAATGTTTGATATCATTATTTAATCACATTGGAATCGAAACTGGGAATCGAAAAGAATCGGAATTGATAAAATTCAAATGATACCCAACCCTACTGATCTTGTAGTACTTTCAGCCCATTCCTCAGTACAGAACCGCTTCAACTCTGTGATGTTGGTGGGTTTCCTCCTTTGAACTGCTTGCTTCAGCTTCTTCCACAACATTTCAGTTGGATTAAGGTCCGGACTTTGACTCTGCCATTCTAAAACATTAACTTTGTTCTTCTTTAACCATTCTTTGGTTAAACGACTTGTATGCTTGGGGTCGTTGTCTTGCTGCATGGCCCACTTTCTCTTGAGATTCAGTTCTGGGACAGATGTCCTGATAAATTCAGAATTCATTGTTCCATCAAGGATGGCAAGTCGTCCTGGCCCAGATGCAGCAAAACAGGCCCAAACCATGATACTACCATCACCATGTTTCACAGATGGGATAGGCTTCTTATGCTTTAATGCATTGTTCTTTTTTTCCAAACGTAACGCTTCTCATTTAAAACAAACAGTTATATTTTGGTCTCATCTGTCCACAAAACATTTCTCCTATAGCCCTCTGGCTTGTCCACGTGATCTTTAGCAAACTGCAGACGGGCAGCAATTCTTTTTGGAGAGCAGTGGCTTTCTTCTTGCAACTCTGTCATGCACCCCATCTTTGTTCAGTGTTCTCCTGATGATGAACTCATGAACATTAATATTAGTCAATGTGGCATTTACTTGCTTAGAAGCTACCCTGGGTTCCTTTGCAACCTTGCGGACTATTACAAATCTTGATTTTGGAGTGATCTTTGTTGGTGGACCACTCTTGGGGAGGGTAACAGTAGTCTTGAATTTCCTACATTTGTACACAGTCTGTCGGACTGTGTATTTGTGGAGTCCAAATACTTTAGAGATGGTTTTGTGACCTTCCAGCCTGATGTGCAACAACAACTCTTTTTCTGAGGTCCTCAGAGATCTCCTTTGTTCGTGCCATGATTCACTTCCACAAACATGGTTATCCCACTGTTTGAAAACACCTCTGAACAGATGGACTCTAATTTCACCTTCAAATTACTAATCCTAGAGATTCACATACTTTTGCAATGCACAGATATGTAACAATGGATCATTTTTCTCAATAAATAAATGACAAAGAATTTTTTTTTTGTCTCATTTGTTTGATTGGGTTCTCTTTGTCTACTTTCAGGACTTGTGCGAAAATCTGATGATGTTTTGGGTCATATTTATGCAGAAATATAGAAAATTGTACAGAGTTTACAAACTTTCAAGCAGCATTGTATATGTGGAGTTTCTGCGTGAGGGCGCCCTCTGGCGTCCAGTATGAATGAAACACACATCATGTGTCTATAGCACTAATGGCCAATCCATCCTTTTTTTTCATATATAATAAATTATATTTATGTAAATTATATATATATATATATATATATATATATATATATATATATATTCTGGCGAGTAAACAAAAAATGTATAATATGTATAATATATATATATATAT
>JAFVLL020035125.1:0-11476 GCA_021397915.2 Tor tambroides | reverse complement strand
ATCTCGTGAGACGCAGGTGAAAGGGACTCTGAACTCGCCAGCGTCAGGCGCGTCAGTGCGAGCTTACATCCGCGTCGCTCAGTTGGAGTTCTTCTCCGCAGTTCAGCGAGCGTGAGGAAATGCGAATTCACCTGCTGGAGCACTGTGATCACGCTGCGGGGGTACCGAAGTTGATAGTTGAATAATAAAATATGAGTTTCGACTCATAGTGTTTGGAATTAAGGACACTCTGCGTTTTATGTGGATTATTGAGCGTGCAGATAAATGAGAAACATCCCTGAGCAACTGAAGCAAGAACACTGAAGGAAAGCGATGCAACTCGCTCCCTTCCATCAAACCTCGCGACGAAACCGGTTTTTCTTTTTTCTTTGGGAATATATGCGCAGTGTGGAAAAGGATTTGGGAAGATTTCTGTACCTTTGGGAAAGAAAATCCAATTTCGATAAGTAATAGGAAGGACCAGTAAGTTAAAATAGCAGACGGAGCTGATACATGCGGTCAGACTACCGAATCCTATTTCCCTTCCAGACAAATCGGTTGCATTCTCGTGTCAAACTTGAGGAGTAGACACCATCGGAAAAAATGGAAAGAACATCAGCGGACAACAGCGATGACTTGGATTTTCAGGATGTGGGAGTACAGATTTAATTTCTTGGTCTAAATGAACAAATCGATTGTCAAAATACGTAAAAGACTCAGAGTTAGCACTGAGTTTTGGCTTGTAATGTAATTGGCTGAAGACAAGTCATTTTGTGGACGGTTAAGCAGAGGTTATGTAATGCAAGAACTGAGAATGACATTTCCTTGTTACAGAGCTGCAAGCTGGAATTTTGCTTCAATTTGATTAGACGCTTTTTTTTTCCGAAAATCAACGTCGCTCTTTTTTTAGTGCCCTGCGGCAGGCAATTTTGATGTCAGAGGAGGTAAGGCAACTTCTTATTGCAGTTAATGTTTCATGTCTCCATCCCATTATTATACATACACGGTCTTTTGCTCATTTAATATCTCTGGCACTGCTCAAGTACACCATGGCGATAGTTTTTTTTTTTTTTTTTTTCCGGGTGAAATACTGTTCGTTGCGAATCTTTGTGGCACATTTTGTCTCAATTCCGTTGCAGAACTAACGCTGAGCGCTTTTTAGAATCTCGCGTTTTAACTGATGAAGTAAACACGCAAAAACGCATTTTGGATCAATTAAAGTCAAGAATACGATGCGAGGACGCTTGTATGGTTGCGGCCATGCCTTTTTATGGTCTTACAGAAACTTACAGAAGAAAAGTACCTGCTCAAACAAAACAGCGAGACTGGCGTTTAATTATCTGCGTTGTATGTTTCTGACTGTGAGGCGCGTTTAGACGGACAGTCACATTTCAGCGCAACAGTTAGAATGAAAAAAAAAAATCTCATGCTGTGCTAATTTCACAAGTTAGATTAGCTTTGTGAGGAGACTGCGGAGACGCCGGCTTATATTGTTGACGCAAGTGTAACAGCAGGAATGTTTTGAATATTATTGTAGCTTTTGTAACACCTTTAAAAACTGAATTTTTGCAACAGTGTTTGTGAGCGACAATGCTTTGGCTCAGATCGTGCTCATCACTGACCTATAAGCCACCTGTCAGACGAAAGATGAATTGTCACGAATCTGCTTGTTAACAGACTTTCCAGGACCATTACAGCAAATATGATCTGCTCAGAGACACAACATTTACCAAGTCACATCATGTGACTTGATACTGACATCTTAACTATTGTGACGAAAGCTATTTCGCAACTGTGTTGTCACAAATGCTATACTGTAAACATTAATGGTTTCCCCTGTAAATCCCCTGTTTCACCTGTAATTAAAGTAATTATACTTTTTTACTTTAACTTTCTAACAGTACTTTTTAACAGTAAAAATACAATGTAAGGTAACTTGCAGTTACCCAGTTACCAGATTTTACTGTTGCATTTGACATTTTTTGTTAACATGGCATTATTTACATTCAAATATTGTTACAGTATTGTTTTTAGAAGTCAATGGCCTTATTAAAAGGGCATCCCCACAATTTTTGCATTAAGAATCACATTTGTTTGATTTTATTTTAAAAAAAGTTAGTTTCCTTTTTTTTGTTAACAGTTGTTTATGTTAGCCTGTTTTATTTATTTTTTGTTTTGCTGGAGAGGCAGTTTTTATGATCTAGTCATGTGACCCTTCCATTATACCACCTGTACTTTTTACAATAACAAACAGATAGTTTGACATTTTCATTATTCATTATATTTAATTATATATACAGTAAGGGTGTGTTAATTATACAATCACTGGTATGGCTTGTGTAGTGCTTGTGACATGGTGACTGCATTTTTTTTTTTGTATTGTAAAGTTCTGTCAGCAACAGCTGCCAGTTTTATTCTGGTTAATTAAACAATTTCATAGTGGCTGTCATATATTGAATTGTGGCTGCCACAGAGTTAATGGCTCTGAAACAATCACTATTTTTGGGGTGTACTCCCCAGTAAAACTGTTAGTAGCTTAATATTGTCTAATGTGCATTATCTCGATTCCGAAATGTCATTGGTCCATAAATTAATATCGCAGTAATATTTCATCAGTGGACATCAAGACTACAAAAAAAATGTTTTAGCTGATCCAGCTACGCTTGGGGTCCCATTGTTCTTCAGCAATGATTTCTGTATAAAATCATGGCTTAGACAGATTTGGTTATACACATACAGCCAGATTACTCATTAAAAGGCTGCATCCCCACCATACAGAGTCTGGAATTATATTTTATTCAGTGCTGATAATATATTAAATATATGCCATGTGGTAGGCTATAGGATTTATGCATGCATGGATCATGAGAGACAATAAGGAAAACAGAGGGAGACTGTGTGAGAAACAGATCTTGAAATGGGTTGTTGAGCATGTAGGGTGGCTTAGAGTTTGCAGAGCAGGCTGCTGATACCATATAAGAGAGAACAAAAGAGTGTGTGATAATCTAACAGCCAATAAAGACTGGCAGAGGCAAGATGAGAAGGAGGGAATGAGGAGGACTTGCTTGAGTGCTCTTCACTTTGTAAAGTCTGCCCTCACTGCACACAAATATACACACGTGTATGCTCACTGCAGGGTCTTTTACTTCAATCAGTTGCTCTTCAGCAGCCACCCCGATCTCCTACCCAAACCAAACAACACTGCAGGATTCCCTCATGGCCGTGTAGTTGTTTTGCAAGTTGTTATTGTTACACAAAGCACATTCTGTATTACCTGGAAGAGAGGTCTAGTGCTTAGGATGGATTAATATCACATTTCTGGTCAGTGGGCCGCTACGCCTGGCACATTGGAGGCTGGATTCCCCAGTGACAGTAAATTCATAAAAGCATTGTTTCAGTGCCGCTGTTGTGTTGTTGCTGAGGGTCTTAATAACTGAGTGAAATTCCCAAGGATCTTTAAAACTCATTAGCTATACGTGGCTAGAAAGGCTGGTTTGGTATGGCTGGTTGTGTTTGTTGTTGAGTTGTCAGGATGACTGTATGTGCATGTGTGCATGTGTCCTCCAGCGTGGCCACACTATCAGTGCTGCTGTCTGTTTGCGCTCACACTTGCTGGAAATTCAGCATTGCCTCTGGGTGAATGAGCTACATTATGGAAACTGTGAAACTAAGTCCAGACAGATTTATTTTGTTTTTGAGCATTTCAAAGGCAATAGAGAAAGAATCTGTAATTTGCATTACTGTTGCAGGGTTAACACGGCATTATAAAGAATATCTTTTTTAACATGAGAGAGAAGGAGAAGAGCATAATCAATCCGTATTATTTCAAAATGAAGTATTTAATAAGATTTGTCATGGTTGGGTGATCAAACCTTTACCTAAAAAGAGATGCTTTTTATATGATTCAGGGCTCAGCGCTAAGGATTTTTTCTGCTGGTCCGGTCGGGCCAGTGGTTCAACATTTTTGCCCTGCCAGCATTTTCACAAGTTGCTATTATCATTGTTTTTGAGCCATGTGATCTTGTATTGTAATAAATAAGCTAATACGCCTCGCAAATAAGAACAAATTAACAAATTGCAAGCAATAGCACAAATAAAGAAATGGAATAAAGATACAAACTGAACAGTGCTTCAGGATTTTAGGTGTGCATGTGTTCAGGTACAGAAATTGAATAATTAGATGGAAAACAGCATTGCGTATTGTTCACTGCATAAATGAAATCTAGATTAGATTGTTAAAGCTATAACAATCAGTCAAAGGCAGTGATTTTTTTCTTGATTAGCATTAAACACACTGACAGCAGCAAATTAGGCACAGGCACTTTAAGAGACAATGTATGGGTCCTATACAGTGATACACATCCAATTTCTTTCTCAACTGTTTCAGCTGTTTATGTTCATTTAAGACTTAACTAACTGTTTTCAGGGATATGCACAAAGACAGGTATTTTGACATACTTTTGTCTATATTTGTCTGTAAAGAAGCTCAACTCTGGCTTGTGCGCTGCCTGAGATGTGGCTCTCTGTGTGTGCACTGTGCTCACAGAATACACTGAATGGAGTTGTTATTTGCGTCTTCTTGCGCTTGAATGCTTTAATTTCACTTAAATGTTCAAACTGGCAAGATGTATTTGTCTGTTTAAGCACAAGAAGACACAAAAGAGAATTCGTTGATTTGTTGTTTGCGCATTATCTTAGACTCGGCTCTCTGTAAGCACACTGTGCACACAAAACTGAATGGAGTTCTCTTTCGCATCATGGCCCAATCGGGTCAGTGACAAATCCGTCAACTGTCCCAAGTGTCTTTCATAATGGACATATTTTTTAAAATTTATTTATTTGTTGTACTTCTAAAAAATGCCACCTTTATCTTTTTCCATTTGTTAACTTGCCATATAAAATAATGAGATTGTAATCTCACAGTCTAGAAAGCAGTCTGTCTTTCTCTTCTCTTCTCTTCTCTTCTCTTCTCTTCTCTTCTCTTCTCTTCTCTTCTCTTCTCTTCTCTTCTCTTCTCTCTGCTGTGATGGTAGGGGATTAGTACTGTGTTTAGCTGCAAAATCTGTGAACCAAATCACACCCTTCTCTTTCTTAACTGCTCCTAATTGATCGAATTAGGAGACAGCAAATGTGAAATATTCCTCATGGCCACCAGCTGTTTACTCTGGAAAGTAGGCAGCACACTCTGCATACAGAGCAGCTGCAGGTGCTGCTATAGAACCTCAGTGAGAACACTGACATCATCTGCCTTCATCCAACTGTGGAGGGCACAAGATCCCTAGCTACCCTCTTGCCAACCGATTGTACCAGTCTACTTTTATTTTTCCTTGCAAATTATTTTGGGTTAACCTAAATTGGATATTGCAACTCCATATAACAGGTGTTTTGTGAGAAAGCTATTTTGAATTTTCAGTTAGAGTTATGATTTGCAGTGGCATGAGTAAGAGTTTGTACTAGGTGGAGCTTCTCTATGTGACAAAATTATGCAAATGAGCAATGATGTGATGTTGTGACTACCAATGGGAGTGCAGACAGTGGATCATGCATGATCTGTCTCCTGTGACATACTGTAGTGAGTGTAGGCAAGATGGAGGAGAAGTTAATGTTACTGTGAGTGATTTCCCTGTTCTGGATGATTTGTCTCTGCCCACATGTAGCAGTATTTTTTAGAGTTGTGTGAAGTTGAGTTGACAGCATTCTAAATGACTTTTATTCATACATTGATAATCGTTCATCATTCTTAAGAAATGTTCTATTCACTGTTGTAGTATATTTACAGAATCTTTCCTTTACAGAATGTTCATTTTTAGCAGCCCATTGAAAGCCCATTGATTTAAAAAAAAAAAAAAAAAATTAGATCTTATATTATATTTATATGAACTGTAGTAATAAGTGTAATTTACCATTTTAAATTCATCTCCACTGTGGATGATTGTGTCTCCACCACTTTATGAAATAGCTTGCGGCAGGAATGCGTTTAATAGAGGAAGAATCCCCAATTTGTTACGCTAGACCTTATTTTGTTTGTGTGTGTAATAAGGAGCAGTGATCCAAATCAGTTCGCTGTGGTTGTCCTCAGCATGGGAAAGCAAAAGTGGAAATATTCTCTCAGAAACATGCTTAACTTTAATGCCTTTCGTGCAAAACCCCCAAATAGTCAACTGATTTTACAAAAATCCTGTAACCAACAGTGGAAGTTGTAGAGATTCAGATTTAAATATTATAAGGTCAGTATGTACTGTAATAAGTATGCCTAGTGATGTCACAATATAGGGGTGTTGCACAGCAGATGAGAAGTGCAGCGCCACACTGAGGTGTCTAGGACAGCTCACAGGTATTGCGCACTGGATGTGTCATGTTCAGCTCAAGACAGCACAGTCCAAAACAGTCAATCTAATCACCAAACAGGCAAAAGTTCACATCAATGAACAAAGTGGAGTCGATGAGTCGATGAGACATTCAGTGCTTGAAAAATCAGGGCAAATGGAAAGAGAAAGCACCATATGTGACCCTGGACCACAAAACCGGTCATGAGGGTCATTTTTTGAAATTGAGATTTATACATCATCTGAAAGCTGAATAAATAAGCTTTCCATTGATGTATGGTTTGTTAGGATAGGAGAGTATTTGGCTGAGATACAACTGTTTGAAAATCTGGAATCTGAGGGTGCAAAAAAATCTAAATATTGAGAAAATCACCTTTAAAGTTGTCCAAATGAAGCTCTTAGCAATGCACATTACTAATCAAAAATTAAGTTTTGATATATTTACGGTAGAAAATTTACAAAATATCTTCATGGAACATGATCTTTGCTTAATATCCTAATGATTTTTGGCATAAAAGAAAAATCGATAATTTTGACCCATACAATGTATTTTTGGCTATTGCTACAAATATACCTGTGCTACTTAAGACTGGTTTTGTGGTCCAGGGTCACATGTATTATTATAGCTCTCTTTATGAAGTATACAGATGTTATGCAAATCATAGAATGACAAATGTTTTGCTGAAAAATCCACAAAACACAATCTAAATATATTGTGATTTGAATCATAGCTGGGAGCCGCCAGTGCAAACAATGTGTTCCTATTTTAAAGATACTGCACTGTGCTTTAGTAGGTGGCAGTATTGCACCTTAACCTGTCATAAAACAGAAAGAAGATGACGGTGACATAGTGTGTAGCTACTACTGCCGTTGAAAAAAATTATATCCGAAGAGATGACAGACGAAAGAGAGACACTCTACCCACAGTCGAAAAAGTTTGCTTGCCAGTGTGAAAATGAAGGGGTGTTAGACACCCCAGTCTGCAGGAAGCGCTGTTCAGCAGTAAGTAGTAAGTACAAACTCTGTCTCTGCCTCCTTACACACACATTTTGAGTGTCATTCATAATGGCCTAAAAAAGGGAAAACACAAAATAAACAGTTAAAAATAACAGAAAAACAACCAGCCAGTCAACATTTATATCTATAGCACATTGAAAAACAACACAAGTTGACCAAAGTGCTTTACTCGTAAAGTTACAAGACTCCTACACACAAAAAGGTTAAAACACAAAGCTCATCAGTCTCCACGCATCTACGGATGATTATATGCAACAGAGTAGAGGTGCGTCTTCAATAATGATTTGAAGCAGTCAATTGAGTCAACGGATCTAATATGTAGAGGGAGGCTATTCCAGAGACGTGGTGCAGCCACCGAAAAGGCACGATCTCCTTTAGTTATCAACCATCATTTTGGGTCATTTAAGAGGCAGCTCTGAGACAATCTTAAAGGTCTAGCAGCATGATGATGCTTTAACATGCTGGAGATATATTCTGGAGCAACACCATTAAACCATTAACAAAACCTTATATTGCACTGTGAAATCAACAGGAAGCCAGTGCGGAGAATTCCTTGGTCGGCCGTTGCATTTTGCACCTGCATCCGTGAAAGCAAGTTCTTAGAAAGAATTACAATAATCCAGTCTGGATGGATGGAAAAGTAAAGATACATTTGACTGATAGCATTGTTTATTCACTATTACATTTCTATAAATATTGTAATAATGTCATCATGGTGAATTCTTTTGGCCAGAATAATCATGTGGTGAAAATCTAATATTGTGACAGCCCTAAGTGCGCTTTTACCATTTCATGTCCTTGACTATTTTTTTTAGAACAACGTGACGCCCCTGGCTGTTGTCAATCTCTCATCTTTTCTCTCCTCGTCTAGCCCTTAGTGCTGTAAACTCTTATAGCTGTGTCTGTGCAGAGAAATTCTCAGCTTTATAAGAAGGCAGAGCCAAACATCCAGAAACACTGACAGAGGAACAGGACAGAAATGAGAAGTGCTCTGAGTGATCCACTCTGCTAAACTCGCTGACCGGCAGCTGTATTCCCTCCTGGCTGGGGTTAATTAGATCACCCTCTTTAATTTCATCCTGTTAATGGGCCTCTGAGGGGGGAGAAAACGCCCGGCCTCCTGCTCACCTGCTTTATGAGCCCAACAGGTCTGCTCATGTTGATTGTGGTCGGCGCAGCGACCTCACTCTATGCATTGGTAATTTAATTGTGGCTAGCATCTTCATGCTCTGTTTTCCAAATCAATCTCAGCTATTGTAACCCAGATTCAATTAGAGACACGTGTGGAGACGGTGATGCGTAGAGGGGCTCTGAGCGTGTGCGTACACATGTGTATGTGTGGGAGGGATTAGGAGGGCATTTGTTTGTTTTCCATGGCTGTTTGTTTTGGTGGCTTCGGTTCCTCATGATACACGGTAAGGAGTTCTGCATTTCCCCTGTGGCTTTGACTGGGTGTGATAAATGTAAAGAAATTACGCTTTATTGTCCTTTGTAGGCTCACAGACATTCCCCTAGAGGAATCTTTCTCCTATGTGTCATACCAATGGGTTCGAGAGCAAGAGATTTCAGGGATGCATGTGATCTTTATGAAGTGAATCAAAAGTATTCAGTATCTGCTGAGTTCAAGAATTCCCTCTGCACACAACCTCTCTTTCACTCTTTCACCCCCTTTTGTTTTCTCCTCTCTCTCTTTAATTCAGTTATGTCCTATGTGTGCTGGTCGATAAGGCATAGCCTCTGAATGCATGCAGGCATTAGTGTATCCGACCGAGAGATGGGGTCATATTGGATCACTTACAAGATGATCTAAAATCAAAGTTCTGCTTTTGCTTTTATCTGTGCCTTTATGGAACCAATCTGTTGTAAAACCTTTAACATCATAAACATCGTAGCTATTGTTGTATCTAAACCACACACTGTCTGAAAAACTTTTATCGATCACGTTGAGCTACATCTTGAGGTTTGAAAGCTCATTGATTTTTAACATTATGGGAAAAAACACTTTTTGCTAAACATACTGATTCAGTGAAAAGCATATTACTGAAAAGTAGTAGTTTTGAACCTAAACACACTCTTGCACATACAACACATAGAAACATACTTCGGGCTAATCACGTTTTATTATGCATGACTATGCCTAATGAAATAATTTAATACTTAGAGGAGTTGCATTCAGCAGTTGTTGCAGTTAAAGATCAAAGAGATATAAATATGCAATATGAAAGCAAAGAAAGTTTGAATCTTTGCGTATATCTGTAAGATTGAGAATGCTTGATTTACATTTCTGATTTTGCAGTATTTACCCAAGTTATAATTCAGGTAAATGTGCAGTTACTTCGAAACAGATACAGTGGTGTCTATAGGGATGAAAATCGCAAGCAATAGTGATTAGTGGTCGACTGATATATTGCCAAGGCCAATATTTGACATTTTTCAAATATCGGCAAGTTTTTCTGTTTGGCCATTGTGTTTGAGGTGGGACTTTTATTTTGTCTGCGCTGAGAACGGCAGCACCTGAGTACATCGCTCACATTCTCCCCCTTCATTGTTTGCTGTCACAGTTTAAAGGGATAGTTCACCCAAAAATGAAAATTAGCCCATTATTTACTCACCAACAAGCCATCCTAGGTGTATATGACTATCTTCTTTCAGACAAATCCAATCAGAGTTATAATAAAAAATGTCCTGGCACTTCCAAGCTTTATAATGGCAGTGGATGGGTGTTTCTGTTCAACAGTCCACAAGACACTAAATAAAGCGCATCCATCCATAATAAAACGTGCCTCTCTCGGCTCCGGGAGTGAATAAAGGCCTCCTGTAGTGAATCGGTGCGTTTTTGTAAGAAAAAATATCTATATTTAAAACGTTAGAAACACTTTTCTGTAACTTGCGCTAAGGAAAGGAAAGGACGTGACCCATACTCAGAATTTGTGCTCTGCATTTAACCCATCCAAGTGCACACACACAGCAGTGAGAAATGAACACACACACACACCCAGAGCAGTGGGCAGCCAATGCTGCAGCGCCCAGGGAGCAGTTGGGGGGTCCGGTGCCTTGCTCAAGGGTCTCACCTCAGTTGTGGTATTGAGGGTGGAGAGAGCACTGGACATTCACTCCCCCACCTACAATCCCTGCCAGGCCTGAGACTCAAACCCACAACCTTCAGGTTACAAGTCTGACTCTCTAACCATTAGGCCACGACTGCCCCAGCCATGACTGCCGCTAACTGTCATACTCGCGTTCACAGTAGAACACTGTTCCAGTGGATGACATAGGACGCAGGCATGGTGCCGTTGAGAAGTGATGAACATGGAAGTACAGAGGAGACAGCAAAATAAAACAATGGTCACGAATTAGAAGTACAAAACGAGGATTTGTCAAGAAAAATGTTAGAGGATTCCGATGTAAGCCAAGAGGTTTTCCGTTGCTAAAGTAAGGAAAATTTGCTTCCTTTGCTGCTGTAAACAAACGTTGGTTCTCACGTGACGTTCTACGTCATCTGCCGGAACAGCGTTCTATTGTGAACGCGCGTATGACAGTCAGCGGAAGTTACAGAAAATTGTTTCTAACATTTTAAATATGGATATTTTTCTTACAAAAATGCATTGATTCGCTACAGGAGGCCTTTATTCACCCCCTGGAACCGTGAAAGGCACGTTTAAACCAATACATTACATTTAAACAAATCATCGTAAAGTTCTTTGGCAGAGAGCTGCCTCTTGATATTTCATAAATTTTGGTCATAGTGGAGTTGTCAGTCCTCTGTCGTGTGTGTCATGTGTTCCTGCCTCTTGTGTCCATATTTGGTTTGTTTCCTGTCCTTGTTTCATGTGATTATTTAAGTCTGTCCAGCTGTGTTTGTTATTAGCCTGTGTATATTAGTTCATGCCTGTTCAGTTTTGTGTCGTCTGGTCTACTCGTTACTCCCCGGTGTTCCTGTGTCTGCCTTGTCCTGCCTTGTCTTTCCCTGATGTCAATTAAAGACTGTTAATTTGAGTTACGTCCTCGTCTGCCTGTTCCTGTGTTCTCTCCTCGTGTGTGCACCGTGACAGAAGACCAGACCAAAAAGTAAGCGGCGCCCCTTCACCTCGTTTTGTTTTCCGGTTTTGAAAGTCTTTTGTTTTGTTCCTGTTTTGGTTTTTGTCTGTCTGCCG
>JAFVLL020035124.1:0-33428 GCA_021397915.2 Tor tambroides | reverse complement strand
CAGAAGAGACTTCTTTCAAAAACATTACAAATAGTAATGTTTCCAAACTTTTGACCTGTACTGTATATATATATATATATATATATATATATATATAAAAGTGTGTGTGTGTGTGTGTGTGTGTCTGTGTGTGTGGTTAAGTGATTACAATGATTACATTTTATTCATTTAAAGATTTTAAAATTATTTGTTTAAAATTATGTAATCCTTTGAAATGAGCAGCCAGAAAAAAATTTTATTATTTCAAGTAAATGAACCAACTGTGTTTAATAACATGAAAACAATATCAAATCAATATCAAAAACAAATTTTTAATTTTTTTCCTTATAAAAGATTTTGCTATGCCACCAATGCATATATTGCTTCAGTGAAATTAATCTAACAAAGAAAGTCCATTCCTAAAATATTTTAGAAAATCTATGTCATTGAGCAATGAATTACTAAATTGGCATCTAGATGGTGGATGGTGCTGTGCAAGAAGTGTAATGCTGTGGTGCATGATCAAAAATTGTAATTGTAATCAGTCCATAATCTGACACACTGTAAAATTCTTAATACATGACAATGAATGTTTTATTTTGCAAGTAGAACTTGTTGAATAGTCTATTTTTGAGTTGTTACTTAATAAAGAGGGCTATTGTGTATAGTAATAACAAGGAATGAGTAGGTAACTAAATTTTGTGATATTTAACATTGCATACTGTCAATGATGTTCTTTGAAATTCCATGTGCAACATTGTTTAATATATAAATGTAAATAAGTTGTAATTATCATACAAATTTATATGTATTTGTGATGATCTTTTCAATTGTAGAAGTCTCTACGAGACAAGCCTGATGACAGTTCCCCAAGATGCCTTTGCAAATATGGTCAATATCTCAAGAATGTAAGTACTTTTTTAGAGACCAGAGCCATATGGTAGAGTAATTTCCAGTGTATATATACACTGAAATCAGTTTTATAAGTGATTAAAACTTAAAGTGGTTGCAGAATTAATCAAACCTGATGGTACCTTACATTTCCACTATCTGCAAAGTGCCAAAGATAAATATTATACATACAAGCAAGACTACTGTGTTGCTTTAATAAAATTTTCTTATAAAATATTTTGATAATGTTAGAGATGTGGCTTGGTGAGCAGTGTGTGTGCACTGACATGTTACAGTATATGTGGGGTGATACAAGAAACCAAACAGGTTTCTTCCAAATAGGAATCAAGGGTTTCTTGTACATATACAGAACAATAATTTAGATGATTGTCATTCTGAAAATTCTGGCATGTGTAAGTGGCCACTGAGAGCAAGCATCAAGATGTGATGCTACAAAAAAAAAAAAAAAAATAGCTGGCAGTGTATTTTGGATTTTTTTTTATGACATCATTTTTGCTCATTACTTTTACCTTCAGCCAGTAAATCATTGTCTGAACAGGCATCAGCAGCTAGTCCTGCATATTAGGGATGTGTTTCATTAAAAGTTGAGGAAGATAAGTAGGAATATAATGTTGGAAATTAGCTGGATTAAATTTATATTTACAATTAAGGAAAGTAAACCAGTAAAAAAGTCTCAGAAAGTGATACGATCATCACACATCTTTATCTCTACTGTGCATGCGCTAAGTCTGTCGACACCCTAAATGTTTGTGTTTAAAGAAATGTAGTGTTCTACAGTTGCTTTTGTTCTGTCCTATACCTGAATACATTATGAAATTACAAGGCTTAAGACATGGACTGATTTAATCATAAATACTGAAAGGAGTTTTTTTTTTTATTTCTCTCTCTGCTGAAGGGTGGCAACTTGAAATAACCCTGTATTTTTAAAAATTACAGGATTTTAACAGGATTTTCTCCCTTCTTTCCTAAGCTATCTGTCCGTGGATGTCTCTCTGAGCAGGTTAGAAAAGCATTCCTTCTACAACCTGAGAAAGCTTACTCATATGTAAGTTAAAGCATCCAAAATCCATATATAAATTCCAGTTAACCACACAAAATAAATAAATAAATAAAATATATATATATAATATTATATAATGTTATTTATAAAACGGTTAGTTCCATTCCTCGATTCTGATTGGTCAGCAGCTGTGTTTTATTCACGATACAGCACGGCTATGACCGCTTCACTCGATTCTGATTGGTCAGCAGCTGTGTTTTTTTATTCACGATACAGCACGGCTATGACCGCCTTCACTCCAACCGTTCTGTATCACTGAGCAACACCCTTAGCAACCAATTCTTAGCAACATAACAATTAATAGCATTAAAACTGTTTAATGTATTATGTAGTAGCTTGTTATTTATTTAATGAAGTATGAGTGACCCCACCCTGCTGGCGTTATGTTGCATCTTTCATCTTTAATTTTGAGACCCGCCTCTTCCCCCAGTCTAAATAAACGCTTCATGGAGATATGTTGACGGTATGGCGCGCATCTGTGTGAAATACTACAGCTCAAGTGAGGAGGGAATATTACTGAATTTATTAGTTTTCTGTTTCAGGTATGATTTGTATGACCATCAGTTTTCACTGTAATGACTCTTGCAAATCCTCGCTTGTGCTCGCGAATCGGTCTGTTTTAAACTAAAAGACGGAAAAACAGACGATGCTGAGAATAAGCAGATGTATGTTTGAGAAAATGTCATATATAGTGTTAAAAAAATAAAATGACAGCGGATAAGAGAGCTCTTATTTCGTTTTAGATGGTTCCATTAGATGAGGTATGCTCGAACATTTCTTGCCGCTATCACAAGGTCAGGAACTATTTTTTTTAGCGGAAGGACAGCATTTAACGAACTTGCTTCAAAAAAGTAACATTTCAATACATACATTTTGGGTTTTAATATTTTTATCGTGTGGTAACCGTTTTCCGCTTCGCGTCGTGCCTAACAACGCCCTTCAGCCGTGATTTATTCACGATACAGCACGGCCTCTCGTACCTTATTGCTTAAATATATATATATATATATATATATATATACATACACACACATATTCATACATACATAGATATATATTTACAGCACATTCAGAAAACTGCTGCATTCCACGGAATACAAAATAAATATAATTGATTTTTCGGGTGACAAATTTGAATGGAAACAAGTAACCAGATTAATGGTTAATTGGTGGTTAAGTGATTGCAATGATTACATTTTATTCATTTAAAAATTTAAAAAGTTTAGTGTTTTTAAAATTATGTAATCCTTTGAAATAAGCAGGCATCAGAAGTCACACAGAACAGAACAAAATGTTATTATTTCAAGTAAATGAACCAGCTGTGTTTAATAACATGAAAACAATATCATTGATCATAAATACAATAGAAACAACTGATTGATTCTGTAAATTAAACATTATTAGATTAAATAATGATAAAGTCTGTAAAGTTGTTCATAAGTAAATGATTTACGTTTTAAATGTTGTCAATACATCATTGTCCATTTTAGTGTCGTAAGTAAATGTGTGTGTGGTAAAATAGCATTTTACATAAAATACATATGAATACTCATGAGATTGCATTTATGAAACAGCATTCTTTTTTTAACAGACACTCTTTTTTTTAACCCTGAAGCCAGAAATATATTTTAGTACATGAGTGCAGCCAGATATATTTATTCTATATTCTCCAAAAAGTGTAAACACAACAGAAGTGTTAAAGAAATTATATACTTCAATTTTAACACACTCGGTAAAAATAAACAAAATAAACACAGGAACTGCAATAATGCATACACATAACACAGAAGAGAGAGACAAAAAAAAAAAAAAACCAATAATTATTTACATTAAAGGTTTGGGTTTCCAGATGCATGACAGGACACTCCCCTGTTGTAGCCTGGTTTCTCCCAGTGTTTTTTTTTTTATTATTATTTTGTTTTGTTTTCCTCTCCTGCTACCACCAAAATTTAGTTTTTTGTTCCTTCCCATTCCTTGCCACTCTGGCTTGCTCACTGGGGGATTAAAGCATTATGTGTTGACATGTGTTGACTTTGTAGCAGCTCCCTGTTTAAACTACTTAAGAGATAGTTCGTTAGAGGTAGTCTTTAGTACAGTAGAATAAAATCTTTACCATTTTCAGACAAAGTCTTTACCACGGTAGTCATTTTCAACCACAGTATGGAACAACATGACAATGTAATTCTACCTGAAATGAGAGTGTTACTTAATTTTGTGCCCAAGCATCAGACTTTTTCAGATTTTTTTACTTGCGACAACCAATCATATTTTCATTAATATCTTTTCTCACTTAGAACAAAACCAACCAAAATTTAACTCTGTTATTAGAACAATACCAGCATTGAATCCCTGAATAAACACACCCATGATTTTAGTGAGTTGTTTTGCCACTGTACTATCTTTGTTGAGGATTTCTTATTGTACTTGAAAATGTGCTTTCATTTAGTATATCTGGCTGAGTAAACTGAACAAGAGCAAATGACGTCAAAGAACTGTTATTCCCATCATCTGCAAAAATAATGTGAAATTAATTCTGTTACATTCAAGCATAATGTCCAGCTAATATACTGTAGGGTCCTATCTCTTTCATTCAAGCACTTCAAAAAGAACATTTTCAGTTCATGTAATCTCTCTCTCTCTCTCTCTCTCTCTCTCTCTCTCTCTCTCTCTCCCTCTCTTTCTCGCTCTCTCTCTCTCTCTCTCTCTCTCTCGTTTCAGAGAAATAAGAAACACAAGAAATTTGTCATTCATCCATCCAGAGGCTTTTAAGTATCTCCCTAAATTACAGTATTTGTGAGCAAAACACTGTCTACATACTTTTTTTAAAAAAAATCATGTTTTTTGTCATGTTTTCCTGTTTTAAATATTTTATTGAGGTTTACGCCTAAAACAGCTGTAGTTCAACAATGTAGGACTGTTGATGAAGTCATGTACAGGTAGTGAAGTAATAACTTCTGCTAATAATCGATTAGATCACAAATTATTTCAGATTGTTCTAGTTAACACAAAAGTACAAAAAGCTGTGCATTGTTTAATCTTGTTAACCTGCAGCATGCAATTGACATTGACTTTACTCCAATTGGCTATACATGCAGTTCATTCATTCTGCAGCTCTCTCCACAATGTTATCTCTCTGAGATGTTGCTGTAAACAAACATGGCATCTGAGGATTACTATTTTTTTCTATTTTGCTTTAATTAATTCCTTGTAGGTTCCCCCTTAATTCCTTGAGGGTCATACTTCATACTTCAGTAGTAGGAACACTTAGTAGCAACCAAAAGTGCAGTTACCTCTAGCAATAAAATCAGTGTCACTGTGGACAATGCATAAGACCTTGAAATAATAACCAGGAGGTGTTGTATTTTCAGAGGCTTATTCAACACAGGCCTCACCATCTTCCCTGACCTGACCAATATCCAGGCTGATGACTCATATTTCCTACTGTGAGGAGTGTTCTAATGCAGCAGTTTTCATACAGATCAGTGTTTTTGAAGGTATTCTTTTAATCTATTTCTGTTCTTCCTGCAGAGAACTAAGCGATAATCCCTATATTGCTGAAATTCCAGCTAACGCTTTTCTTGGCATTACCAATGATCTGCTATCAGTGTAAGTCCTGTCATATTCCCTCATTTTCACATTTTTGTCATACTAACAAAGAATGAGTTTTGAGCTATCATTCATCCATTTCCTCCATGATTGACTTTTTCTTTTTTTTTTTTTTTGGAAAGTGTATTGTCTATTGTTACTTATAGTTATATTGGAAGGATTTTAGTGATTGAATGAAAATAAACCCTTTTAGCACAGGCTATTTGTAATTCTGTTCTAGTTCCTGGTATAATTATTTGGAGTATACTGAGTGACTCAAGCATCTCTATCTCCTGGAGAGGCTATTTATATATCTACTCTATTGTCAAATTCTGAACAAGTAGTAGACACTGTTATTAGCGAGATTTTTGCACAAAGACATGACTGTTAATTTTTGCTTTTTATTCAACAGGAGGCTGTACAGCAATGGCTTTACGAAAGTCCAACATCATGCTTTCAATGGCACAAAGCTGGACTCAGTGTAAAGTTCTTCATAAAACCTTGTATAACACAAATTCAAAAAATTAAGTGCTACAAGTTTATCTAAAACCATATAAATACACAAGTTTGATACAACATATTTATGGAGCATTGATCATTAACAGAATAGTTTACCCAAACATGAAAAAAAAAAAAAAATTATTCACCTTAATTACATTACAAAACTGTTTTTTAAAGATTTTTTTTCTCTTACCATACACCATTCCAAAAACACTAAAAGCACCACCAAAATAAGTTCTTAAACTTGTGTATTATAATCTTCCAAGAAACAGATCAAAAAGGACTTAAAATATGGTATGTAGCTCACACAAAGCTATCGTATTGCTTTAGACAAGGGTCTCTAACCCTGTTTCTGGAAAGCTAGCAGATTTCAGCTCCAACTCCAATCAAACGCAACTAAACCAGCTAATCAAGGCGTTTATGGTTACTTGATAATTACAGACAGGTGTGTTGGATCTGTGTTGGGACTGAAGTCTGCAGGATGTCTCCAGGAGCAGGGTTGGACATTCCTGCTTTAGGCGTATAATATATGTGAAAGGTGTATGGACTATTATATGGAAATGTTATGTTTTTATGTCCTTTCTGACAGACGCTGTTCACTGTGAACTGTCACTTTGTAACCGAGTGAAAAGTCTTTTTTTTTTCCCCTGAAAAAACAACAGCATATGGTTAAATAATCATATATTTTTCATATTTGGTTGAACTATTCATTCACTTGAGTCAATAGCATGCATACCATGCTAGTGCCTTCTCAATCAGCTCCCATGGAAAAATGTATTCTTGAGTAAAGGACACTTTGGGCGGCATAATATTTATTATTGTGATTTCTTGTGTCATTAACCTCTGCTGAGAATACAGGATATTAATGTCAATCTCCCACGTATCTCAAACTCCCTTAGGTTGTAATCTCTTGCTAATGTCTCTGGTCTTGCATGTTTACACTGGACTGCTAAACCAGGACAAAAGCACCTGATGAAAGTGGAATAGTTAAACTCTATTTCTGGATTGCTAAATTGCTTGTAAAAGGTGGGCCCCCCTAGCAAGCCTTGTTGGGCTGTTACATTGCACTGGAGAATTCATCCAGCATGTTATTCATCCATTATGTTATTTTAGAAACCACAGTGCACAGAGTAATTTTCTTCAGCATTCAGCATTTGTCTTGTTTTCCAGGAAAAAAAATCTAAAAATCCTTAAATGTTTTGTAGTGTATTTAAAGGAGCACCTCTTAAATGTGTTTTTATTTGGAATAAAAGTATTGGAGATTGCATTTTCTAAAGAAAATGTGAAGCTAAGGTATTGTGGCATTTTGTTAAATGGTTTCTTCCTGGCCCCAAAGAGTCTTTATAATATTCTGGTTCCTGTGTGTGCTTATATCCCTTCTTTAATGTAAATCTGTGGGATTTTTGCCATCAGCCAGGTAAAAGGCTAGTCTGATCACTTATAACAAATAATTGTGCACCAATTCTCAACAAGCAGCATTTATACAGCACAAATATTTTGGAATATTTCACCTTTTTAACTTTAGTTAGTGTGTAATGTGGCTGTTCGAACAAAAGATCCACAAAGTTACAACGCTCAAAGTTCAGTGCAAAGGGAGAAATTTTACAGAATTCACTTTTTTACAAAATTTCATTTTTTAAGGCCTACAACAAATGGCTGGTAGGGACTACAACGAGCTACTTCCTGTGTTAGTGACATCACAAACCCTGAAATTTACATAAACCCTTACATAAACCTAAGTGGTTAGCGAATCACAACACACTGGGCCAGATAACCAATCTGAGCCCATTGCAAATTTCTGGGGGAGGAAGCAGGAAGTCAACAGACCGTTTTTAGGAAAACAGAAAAGCAGTGTAGAATAAAGGTAAAATATGTGAAAAATAATGAGGTTTTTTAAAAACGAAGCATGAACATATGTTACAGTGCACCCCATAAACAATCAAGCCTTCGAAAAAAGCTGGTAGACCAACCTTTTAGGGTTTATGGGTTTGTTTGTGGCTTAACAAGCACCACAAAAAGTACGGTTTTTAATTTCATCTGTAACATTTAATGACAGCATTATAATCATCAAACTGAACCTTTTTTACTCCTTTTCTTTCCAGGTACCTGCATAGAAATAGGCAGTTGACAAGGCTGGATGAGAGAATGTTTACTGGGACTAGCAGTGGGCCAATGCTCCTGTGAGTGCCTTTTGTTTCTCCTGAAAGCACTTGAGATTCAGTGTCTGTAGTTCTCTCTGAGCTCTTTTACTCAGGGTTTGCTGACCTTGTTCATAAATGATTTTGCTGTGTTTTGGTTATGGAAAAATTATAAGAAAAAAAATTGACTTAAATATTTGGTATATGTTTGTAAAAATTTCATTTAGAGATTAGATCATGTGTCATAAGACAAAAATGCACAAAATAACATTTTAATTCTTTGACAATTGACAATTTTTCTCTTTCAGAAAATGAAAATAACAGGTTGTTTTTGACAAAGATTTGACAAAGATTATATATTTATGTTTGTAACTTTGTAGACTACATAAATCTAGCCTACTCTTCATCAGTGTTACTAATAATTTTCCTGTAAGTGCAAAAATATCTTCTCATCTGAATGCAGGATGTTGACCATAGTAATCTTATCTGTCTGCTAATGTGGGCCTGCTGAAATCATAATTCTTTAATAAGTTAATAATGTGGCTCCACAGCTACCCTCTCAGGAGTCAGCTCAGTGTGAAATCATTGCTATGAGGTCACTGGCTAACTATCTCAAAATGAAAAAATCAGACAAGCAGGCTTCTTAATTTTAAACTCATGTTGCACAATAGACTCTTTGGAACATCTGTTTAAAACAAAAACAACAACAAGCCCATATTATAATGGACATTGTTGACTCTGAGGGTTATAATCCTATAGGGAGGATTGATGATTTTCAGAGAAAAACAAAACAAGCAGTGATAAATTTATTCTTTAGGTGATACTGAAACACACACAGAACAGCTTACCCTAAGCCTGCATTTACATTGCAATCCCTAATGCACATTCTATTTTGACAATGTATCCATTTTTTGTTCCATCTTACATTCACTTAAGACTTGAACAACTGACAGCAGCATTAGTATTAGTTCTAGTATTAGTAGAATACCGTATTTGAGAGCACCATGAGTGCTGTTTAAATTAGAAAGTATCTAATCTGTTTATCGGAAAGTGCCACTTTAATTCAGATATTTTTGCCTTGAGAATCTTCTCTATATAATGATTGGTCAAGCTCTCAAACAGGCAATTTATTGGAACAAAAGCACTGGTAAAAAGCAACATCAACCAAAGTACTACAAGCGTTTCAATGTTAGTCAATTTTGTTGCATATCTTAGTCATTCTTTGAAAGTCTGCCGTCGTCTTTTCTCATCAGTGATGTATCAGAATCGGCTGTCACTTCCCTACCAACCAGAGGCTTGGAGTCACTTCGGGAACTTTGTGCTCGGAATGTCTGGGCTCTCAAAAAACTACCACCGATCAAGACTTTCAGACACATGATTACAGCAGACCTGACCTACCCCAGCCACTGCTGTGCATTCAAAAACTTGAAGAAAAAAAGAGGGTTTGTGGCTTTGATTATTCATTGCAATACTACCCATACTACTCTCAAATCTTTGTTGTTGTTGTTATAGTTTTCAATTCTTATAGTATTTATTACTAAGACTGAACTATGGTGTCATATAATTGGTTGCCTAATTTTATTAAAAATTCTAAATATTGTGTTAGTTTTAGTGAGTATGCAAAAAAAAGATTTAAGACCTTTTAAAAGTGTATTGTCTGGCAGGCAAGCAAAATGTTTGCTTTTTAAACGGCAGGTACTTAGAGGACATCATATGTAACCTTACTGCCAGGTATAACCAACTTCAAAAGAGATCTGTGGGAACTTTTACAATTCCTGGCCTGCACAGCAGCATGGAACCTGGCATCGATTCAGGTGATAACCTCTTTAGAGACACCTATGACCACCAGGACTTTTACAGCAACCTGCACTACCACACCTACTTTGGCGGGCACCCAGACATTGATGTGGGCTTTGGCGAAACACTGAAGAACCCCCAGGAAGACACCAGCCGTGAGTTTGACAGCCGCTATGACTACATTGTGTGTGAGGAGGGAGAGGAGGTCGCATGTTTTCCTGATCCTGATGAGTTCAACCCATGTGAGGACATCATGGGTTTCAGCTTTCTAAGGGTGTCTGTGTGGTTTGTCAGTTTGCTTGCTGTGTTGGGCAACCTGCTTGTACTGTTGGTGCTGCTCACTAGCCACTACAAACTGTCAGTTTCAAGGTTTTTAATGTGCCACCTGGCCTTTGCTGACCTGTGTATGGGCATTTACCTACTGCTGATTGCTTCCGTGGACCTCCACACACGTTCTGAATACTATAATCATGCTATTGATTGGCAAACAGGTCCGGGATGCAACCTAGCTGGGTTCTTCTCCGTCTTTGCTAGTGAACTTTCAGTCTACACACTGACCACTATTACTCTGGAACGCTGGTATGCTATCATGTACGCCATGCGACTGGACCGTAAGTTGCGTCTGTCCCATGCTTCAGTCATCATGCTGGTAGGCTGGATCTTTTGCCTCTTATTGGCTCTTATGCCCCTTGTTGGGGTTAGCAGCTACCAGAAGGTCAGCATTTGTCTGCCCATGGACACTCAAACACTAGTGGACCAGATCTACATCCTATGTGTGCTTGTTTTTAACATTCTGGCTTTTGTGGTCATTTGTGCCTGTTACATCAAGATCTATTGTGCTGTTCACAACCCCAGTCATCAGTCTGCCAACAAAGACACCAACATTGCCAAGCGTATGGCTGTGCTCATTTTTACAGACTTCCTCTGCATGGCACCCATTTCAATGTATGCTATGACCGCTGCATTGGACCACCCGCTCATCACTGTTTCAAACTCCAAGATCCTCTTGGTGCTCTTTTACCCTCTGAATTCCTGCGCTAACCCTTTCCTATATGCCATCTTCACCAAGGCCTTCCAAGGAGATGTGTTTATACTGCTCAGTAAAGTGGGTCTCTGTCAACGTCAGGCTCAGTTGTTCCGGGGTCAGACAATATCTTCAAAGGCAAGCAGCAGAGGACTCACTAGACGTGAGAGGGAGCAAACAGGAGCAAAGGAGACCCCTATTTCACTTCTAGATTATCCAGGCAATCCGCTGGCCACCCTACAGCAGGAGGACAGTGATGGGCAGGACACTTGAAACCTATTTCAGGCCGTTGAAACCTTATTTCAGGCCACAACAACTGAAATGTGGACGTCCAACCGAGTTGGAGTCCATTAAGTTGCAATGCAGCACAAAAAAGACAGAAAATTAATGAATTACCTGAAGGATCTGCATTAAAACAAACTGATGAATTTTATTAGCAGTTGCACTGCTAATAGTCACTGATTGACTAGTATACAAGAGTGGGCCTTGTTCATTTGACACAAGCATCATGAATTAATGTGTAAATTGTCCATAAATCAATTCTTTTGCGTTCAATTCAATACACTAAAATTTATTAAAGAATCATTTTAGAATTGTTTTACGAATAAATCTTGTGTTTTTTGAGGCCATTGTGATGGTTTATTAAGCTGTTTAACATTGCACACAAAAGCAGTGCATAGTTATTCTAGCACCCATATTAACTGTGTACGTTATTCAAACTGTGTGCATAAGCAGCCCAGAACTTAGAATTACATTTCATGATCAAGTTTGTAACAATTCTCAATGGCCCAACTGCAAAAACTATTTTAGGATTTATGGTTGTAATTTAGTAACTGAGAAATATCTACTATATTTTCTATACAGCACCTTCTCCTGCAGTTCTTCTACTGGCCATTGTTGCGCAGCATCATGTTTTTGTAAAATAAGAGCTTGTGTGTAGATCATTCAAGTGTTGTGCTTCGATATTGTTTTTAGCTTGTATCACTAACAGTTTCTAAGCCGTAATGTTGATGTTGTAATCACAAAACATCTTCATGTTAGTTTATTTAAATTCATGTTATTTTATCTTCATGTATAACTAAATAAAAATGTGCTACTTTTATCTATTTAATGGTGATGATTTGTTTATTGTTAAAATAATCCCTCCTACTCCAACTTAAAATAAAGATACGGTAAACTATAAGTAATTTCCAAATAAGTATTTGGAAAAACCCATTGTAAACCCTAAAAAGTGTAACCTGGATCTGTGCCACTATAAAACATTGCTATATGTGTGTGTGTGTGTGTGTGTGTATACCAGACATATATATATGTATATATATATATATATATACCAGACATATCAGCTTATAGTTCCTTTGAATGTTGTTTGGAAAATGGCCAGTGTTTAGACAACTTTATTGATTAGAACAGAACTTTGCGATATTGCAATAAGTGAGTGACAGCTTTTTAGTTAGTATAAAGGAAATGCTCTTTGCATGTTTTATAGACTATAATCCATTCAGAATTTGAATGAAATTGAATGAAATTAAAGTGATACACATTCAGATTGCAATGACTGGACCAACATGCCAAACAAGATGTGCCCCCTTGGGCACCTTCCCTAATTTCAGAAGCACACTCAGTGTTTTGAATCTGAAACCAGGCCTGCTGGTAAATGCCACAGAATTCAGTCTAAATAACAAAATGATTAAATGTTTAGTTTTGAATTATTAAATTAATTATAAATCATTTATATTTACATTTAATTATTTGGCAGACACTTTTATCCAAATCGACTTACAAATAAGGACAATAGAAGCAATCAAACCAACAAAAGGGCAACAATATGCAAGTGCTGTGACAAATCCCGGTTAGTCTAATACATTACACAGTTTTTTTTTTTAGACAGAATAGAAACAGAATACAGATAACTATTGTTAGAGGGTCAAGACAAGAAGATATTATTTTTGTAATAAGAAAACAAGTAGATAAAATAACAAAAGAAAAGAGAACACTAGTATTAGAGGGTCACGTTTTTTCAATAAATAAATTTAAAAAAAAAAATTAGTTTAAAATAAATAAATAAATGATTTTAATTATCAACACAAAGAATAGAATAACTGAGTACATTACTCGTTCAACTTATTCACCTCAGAGAAGAAAGTGTACACATTTAGCTTTCTTTTTTTCTATTCTATCTACTTAGAATACAGAATTTTTATTTTTTTTTATCTACTTGTTTTCTTTAAAAAAAAAAAAACCTTGCTATGTGTACTGCATTAGGCTAACCGAGACTTGTCATATGGCTTGCATGTTGTTGCTCTTTTGTTGGTTTTGATTGCTTCTATTTTCCTCTTTTGTAAGTTGCTTTGGATAAAAGTGTCTGCTAAATAACTAAATGTAAATGTAAATGTAAATTTAACATTTCTATCTTTTTTAAAAGATTGAAGATTGTGACTATTCACTGCCATTAAATGGACAAGTGCAATCGCAGGTGCAAGTTTAAACTATAAGAGAGAAATTAGGGTTACAAAAGTAAAAGAGCACATAGTTGGTGTGTTGGAGCCCCATAGAATTTGCTTAAGGCCCCTAAATCACTAGAGTTACATCCTAAAGGACGCACTATACACTGCACTTATACACTGCATACTTAAAACTATTTACTCAACCGTATAGTAAATGAATTTTATGAGGTTATTTTATTATGAACTTTTTCTTTTTGGAATTTTCATTGTGAACACTAATTACACTATATTACAAAACGGCATCGAATAGTGCATGAGTACGTGATAATCAGGAGATTAAATAGTTATGATTGTCTTGTATGTTAAGTGTGCACAAAGAAAGTGCAAGCACAAGTAAATAAGTTGCTGACTGCAGCTAATTAACGGCATCAGTGTCAGTAATAACAAGGGTTTTTAAATTCTACATGTAGTTACTTTAACCACTGGTTCAGAATTTCTCTCTCTCTCTCTTTAATCAACATAATATGTTTGTATTTTTATATCTGTAAATCAAGAGCTAGTAAATAAAAACACAAATCTCATTGGTTAGTAGTAAGCTGGTCCCTTTTTGACCTCATTGCATGTTAAATAAAAAGTTGAATAAAAATATTGTAACATTGCACCATTACATTGAGTCTTCTTTTTTCTGCACATTAAACATCCAAAGCATATCCGTACTGGATTTTATTAGCTAAATTATATGTCATTGATAATTTATATCACACTTTTTTTCACACATAGACCAGTGGGGAATGACAAAAAAAAAAAACTAGTTTTTAGCTACTGGAATATTTTAATTGGTTTGTGTGATATAAAAAAAAGCACCTTCAAAAACAGTTTGATAAGCCAGAAACTGTGTTTTTGCTGTCTGTGAACAACGCCATCATTTTTCCATATGATGGTAACAATCAGGCATTTAATACTTTGGTGAGTTTCTTTCCATATGGCTGGTAATGAAAGTACTAAAAGAGATATGAGTTACACTTCCACTACCCTCTTACTGAACTTTTGACACTAACTGAGAGAAGACTTATGTATGGGTGTGAATGTATGTCTATTTTCCATTGAGTGAATTCATTTATTATTCATTTATTATAATCAGCTTGTTATTAATGATTTGTGATTTAAAGCACAAAGCTGGACTGCAGACAGGGATCTCATATACTCCTCTTAGTGATGACGACTTCTGCATTTAATCCTTTTACTTCCTGAATGAAAATAAACTGTTCCCACCTTTAATCAATTCAATACCTACCATTAGTAGTCACAAAACATCAGTGTTTTAAAAGAATTGATCCAATTACATTGACACTGAAAACAATTAACAGAGGTAGTTTCATCTATATTTTTGTTCATTTTGAACAAGTATGATAACTTAAGATATAAATTCTGGATTTCCCGTCTTGTAATGTGGAATGTGAGGATTCTTCCAGATGGCATATTATTCTCTCCTAGATTGAACTATCAAATACAGCTCTATTTTCTCACCAGCTAGCAGTATCAAACTGTTTCTTACACTGAAGCATATAACTAAAACAAGCAAACTCTAGGTGCAAAACAGAGGGGAATGATAATAGGAGTCATTCTGGAGAAAATATTGCTGTTCAACATCTGGTTAATATTTTAACTGAGCTGGTTTCAAAGAAATGCAGATGGAATATCTAACACCCACATGTGCTTTCATTGGTGACATGCCTTTGAGTTCTCTCACCTTTAGACTGGTTTCAAGTTATGCCTTGTACCTTTATGCTGACACCTGTTTATATATTCTGCAAATGTCCTAGATTTTGAGGCAGGCTGAAGCAATGACATCTTTCCACCCCTAACTTTATTTAGTATTGCAAATGTACTACAAGTGAACTCATTAGTATATTGTCAGTTTACTAGTTATATACCCACTTTTTAGTTCATAGGCTAGTCTCTGCAATATACAGAGTTATGATGAAAAAGTAGTATTTCACAGCTGTATATTGGCAGTGTTCAGTAACTTGCATAATTATTTGTCCCATGAGAAAATATGGTCTAATTGACTTAGTGGTGCTTTTGTCTGCAAATTCAGATGGTGGACTGCAAATTTACATAGTGTCAAAATACAAAGAGGCCTTCCAAAATGTATTATGTGAGAATTTCTAGAATTTTGAACAGGCAGTTTCGGTATTACAAACACCATCTGTGTGTAGTAACAGATTAAACTAGTTATATACTAGAGTGCTGTCAAACTAGTACAAACCAGCTCAAAAACCAAACTAAACTAAAACTAACATTACAGCGCTAGACAGTTTGGCATGTTTGTGTGGATTATATTGTAAATATGAAATGACATGAATTTGTGCATTTTAATGTGCTTGCTGTTCACAGGGATTGGCAAACTTTTTGTCACAGTTGAAACCTGGTGATGATCCATGTTATGCCAGCATAACATGATCAGTCATATACTTTAGCATATGATCAATACTCAGTAATATACTAAGACTTTTCAGTATACCTGTCAGTATAAGCCAATTATATAACGCTGTTGCATTACGAGCGTCCCGAGTTCGAATCCCGGCTTGAGGACATTTCCTGATCCCGCCTCTCTCTCTCTCTCTCTCTCACACTTTACTTCCTGTCTGCTCTACACTGTCCTATCATAATAAAGGCAAAATGCCAAAAATAGAACTTTAAAAAAAAGTAGACAAAGTACACTCTTTTATTTTTAGTTTAAAAGATGTATACTAATAAAGTAGCACACTTGAATAAACAACTTTTTTGTAGATTATCTACAATTCACCTGTCCTTGGATTGTGGGGGAAAACTCAAACCCAACACAAACTGTAAACACAAACTGTGCTACAATAATATGTGAGCAGCATGTATGTACAAGTTTGTAATTTTGATAAAACAACATTCATGCATGATTAGTGAAAAACTAAAATTTTTAAGTCACTGAAATAAGGCCATAAAACACATACAGATTATTTATTCACAAGAACTGGATGTGGCAGACATAGTTTTTGCTACAAAATGATGTGAAAATCATCCTGCTCAATCATTCACAAAAAAACAATATATTGATCTAACTTTTTAAAGGCATGTTTTGTGTTAGAAAGGCCGTATGCGAGGGAGTGACAATGGCCATGAATATTTAGTGATTCACACCTGAGAGTGTGACTGTGACTGTGAGGCAGGTAAGAAAGAATGTCAGGAGATTAAAATAATGGGGTTTTTGATCATTTGTATTTTATTTACAAAACAGTATAATCAAAATATACATAATGAAGGTTACATGAGCGCACTGATCTAAACACAGAGATTTTGTGTCATTTCTGAAAACAGATCCTGTTTAACAAGTGAAACAAGTAAACCATACTTGGTATTTCCAAAGTTTGCTACTTCTTTCCATGGATTCAAGAAAAAAACAGCTCCACCATCAGTAGTTATTGAGCTTATTTTTGTGTAGCACACTTGAATAAACTTATTTTTTTGTAAGGGATCCTGAATACATGGGTGTTTTTAACTTGTATACAAATCAGAGGTAGAAGAAACAGGTTTCCAGACAAGTCCTTTGTATATATTTCTGACCTCTCCTATGTAATAAAATAGATATGGACAAACATGAAAGTCCAAGGATCCAGTAGTACTGAGACAAGATGCAAGTGCACATTCCTGTAGGATTTGCAGTTTATGGTGGGCTCAAATTTACTTTCCTTAATTGATGGATTATGTGAATATATCTCTGAGAGCTCACCGTCCAATTATAATCAGTCTCAGAAACGCCTTGGTTTCACCTCCTGGAAGTCTGATCACACTTATAATCAGAGAGAAAACACAGCAGTGAGCCCTTGAGCTTATTTGGCACCCTTATGTGAGTTATGGGATTGGCCAAAGAGGGAAATTAGTACAAAAAGTACAAAAATCCAATAAATGTAATTGGTGTAATTGCTGGACAGTGATAGCAGCTGTGTCAACGTGCAATCATTCACAGTAGTTACCAACCTTTTGTCCTTGAAGCACTTTTGTCCTCTTTTTCTGGAAACTATGAATTTTTCTGAATACCTACAAAGTTTTTTGCATCTATATTTGACCTCAAAACTTATAAGCTCCCACACCCTCCTGCAAACTCTGGCAGATTGGGAACCACTGATTTAGACAACTGAATCAAAAGTAAGGACTGTAATTGTTGATGCACAGGTTTCTTAAATTAAACAACACATCGGAAGACATATCATTTAGAAATGAGTGGTGTCCAAAACTCATATTCATGTTTATATATATGTATCTGGGAAATTTCACTGCAGCATAAATCACACAATAAGGTTTTCACACTCAGGAAGTCTGGAATAAAATCAGTGGAACCAATTTGTGCAATATATTAGCGTTATCTCCAAGGAAACTGGACTGGCTCTTAAAAACAATCATCACCTCCAAAACATTTGTCTCTTTGAAATGCAGCTGTCTTCATAAGTAATGTCCAGTTTTGGCTTAGTGAGTGTACATCAAACACAACATTTAATGTGGTTCTGCAGTAGGTTACTATGACAACAGGAGAAGTGTTTCAGGACTTAAAGAGCTCTCAAAGAGATCTTTACCCTGTCTGGAAGACACTTCACGACAGCGCTCTCAGACTCGGGCTGACAATTTATCTTGATGAAATTGCTCTAATGACTGATATATGTGAGAACTAATTTAGCCTATAGACTGTCCATTAGTTATGTGAGAAAACAATTCTACAACAATTATTCTGTCATTTTTTAGCATTTGTTTCTTATGTCGATTGATATTGTCGCAGATCTTTTAACTACTGTAAAACAAACAAAACAAACTAACAAAAACTCATGTTCATATTTGTATTTCAATATACCGTTTATCAAATGCAGTTTGATTTGTAAGCTGAAACTGTAAAATAATGTTTTCATTCCAGATCTTTTGAACAAAATCATTTATGGCCAAAATGTTAATAAACAGTTTTAAATTTCTCAGTTTTCATGTTCAAATAGCATGTCTTAATAAAAACTCTCAAATCTGAAGAAAAAGTTTGCATCACTCTTTGCATCAAACTTTCATTCTGAAAACCTGGCGCTGTAAGTCATGTATTTAAAGACCACTGTCTTACGATAAAACCTCAGCAAAATAGCGCCACCTGGTGAGAAAATTAACCATTTCATCAACAACTTGACTGATTCCGAGCAGGAATAGATCACCTATTGAAAATGAACTGTGACCTAGTGCCTTCAGCCACAGAAGTGATCTACAACACATTTAGTAAAATCACCTAACAAAATGCACTCCACCTGCAAAATGTATCTACTGTTAAAAATCAGTGAAATCAATTAATTTTACTTCATTTTTATAAGAGTTCCTCCAAGATTTAAAATTTGAGTGGTATTTATTTATTATAAAAAAAGGGAACATACCAAAAAAAAAAATAATAATACAGCACATAATATCCACAACAATAACAGTAATAAAAAAACATCAACAGCAAAAAAAAAATAATTACCAAAAAAAAAAAAAAATTAAAAAAATAAGAGGGCCATTATATTACAAAAATGATCACGTGAAGAGCCCAAAAGCAGAGCAAATTCTAACAGTCCTTATAGCTTTTTTATTAGAAGATACAGAAATCACATTCAAGTAATTTTCCATTTCTTTAAGGAAGACAGAGAAGACGGGTTTACAGTTTGCATTTGTGAAAGTAAAATTTGCTTAAGAGAAAAATATAATAAACAGATTTTTTTTTTTTGTGGGGTCTAAGTCAAAATATCCAAATACAATGTTTATCAGATGAATTGAGATGCCTGGCAAAATATTACTTTACAAAAACGCCAGTATCATTCCAAAACTTCTAAGCCTAATAACATGACTAAAATAGGTGTACCACTGTTTCATCAGTTCAACCAAAAAGAGCATGTCAGTTTAATCAGTGTCAGCTCTAAACTTTTGTATACTTTTTTTGACAGTAAAATATGGATCAGGATACTTCATTCACTTTGTGAGAAAGAATTTTTGCCGTCGAGACCAGAATTTTTTTTTTTTTTTTTTTTTTAATTAAGGTTATCAAACTAATTATTCCAAGAAGAGAGTAGGTACAGGTTGAACCAAAATCATTTTCTGTCTTGACAGAAAAAAAATATCAATTTGGCCAATAGGAGTATTACAAGTGTTAGGAAGAGATGAGGAATGAGTACAGTTTTTAAAAAGCATACGCAAACCAGAAGGAATAGCTCCCATAACTGTAGCGAATTCTTTTGGGGTTATAGGTATTTGGTATTTGGAGAGAAATTTGGAGAGTACCTGAACAAAAGACATTGATCATAAAACAACCACTTCACCAAAAACAAACCATTACTAAACCAATTACCATAAAACAGACATTTGTTCTTGAATAAAATGTTCTTATTATTCCAAATAAAACACCTCTGTGGTGAAAGATTATTTTTATAAAATTACAGCCCAAGCACCCAGAACCTGTCAATGAAAGTTGGAAAGTTTGATAGGGAGTTTGGATATATCATAATTACACAGAAAAAAAATGAATGCCACCAAGTTGTAAAAAAACAAGCTGGTGAAAAACATTCCAAATAGAAGATGGTTTTTTATAGGTATTGATTTAGCCACTTCATTTTGAATGTATTGTTGAAGGAATCAAAATTATTAAAATTCAGACGACCACTATTGTAAGTTTAATATGACCAACTTTCTCATATAACGACATTTGTTTTTCCATAAGGATGTTATTAAAACTTCATCAATTTACAAGTGGGCTTATCCACAAAGAGAGACTGAGCTGCGTATGCAATACGATACTCTTGCTTCCGTGTGTGTTTGTTGTGGCGATGATAGGTTTGAAGTTTACTGGACACCTATAGACAGTTATTTGTATACCAAGATGCGTTATACTATTTTTGACAGCAATGCCCTCAATTGAAATATTAGAGGATTTTTATTTGGTAGAAATTCACATTTATTATCATTTAAATTTAAGGCTTCAGAAAAGGACAAGAATATGCAAAGCACTGGAATTTGTGTCTAATCATTGAAAAATAAAGCTTTTTTATTGTCAGATATTTTATTTTTACATTAGTTTTGCCATTTGTAATACCCTTTAGATGCTACCATTGATATGTAAGCTAAGAAACTGTATTGCAATTAAAAACTTGAGTTGTCTTAGTCTGATATCTCCCCATCTATGCACCAATGAGCTGTGTGACGTGTCCCTGAAATTTAAGTCAAATAAAATTGTAAATTTGTATTATATTAAAATGTTATTTTAATTTGATTGTTTTAACAGTAGCAAACAGGTATCCAGAACATTTATTTTTTTGTAAGTTCTGTTTTGTGTGAAATATCTCTTCTTATATCACTCATGAGTCACCACCACCAGCTGCCTAGGTTACTGACAAATTTTTAAATAAATTGTTCAAATACTGAAATCCAATCTGACAAGACTTCTTATCACAGAATGTGGCAAAAAATAAATATAAAAAAATTAAATTAAATAATCTGAAGTATTCTATAAAGCAGGGGTTCTCAATTCTGGTTCTCAAGATCCACTTTCCTACAGAGTTTAGCTTCAACCCTCTCAAACACACCTGAACAAGCTAATCAGTGTCTTCAGGATTGCTAGAAAGTTACAGGCAGGTGAGTTTGATCAAGGTTGGAGCTAAACTCTGCAGGAAAGTAAACCTTGAGGGCCAGAGTTGAGAAACTCTGCTATAAAGGCTACATTGATTAGAACTGCATTATAAATATAGCCTACTCTATTCTTAGATCTTGCTCGTATATCGAGAAAAACACCGATAAGCTACACAGCATATTGGCGCAACCATGTGTTTGTTTTATCAGTCAAAACATTTATATCTGCTTTATATTCAGTGATAGCTGTATAAATTTGTCTATATGTGGGATTTCCTGGAACATCATAAAACTTCTGACTTTTAGGAGTCTACCTTGGACTGTCTGCGTGAGGGCGCCCTGTGGCTTACTTCTTGAATCTTATGCAGCTTCTACATGTGAGGAAAAGTATTTTTAACAAAATAACAGCATATGCAAAGAGTTCCTAGTCTTTTTTTTCCCCCATGGTACTAGTCAAATGGAGTCATGTTATACCTAGAAACAGTCTTGCCATTTACTGTTTTGATCACGAATAGCATTTAATATTTTAATTAAAAAAGCAACATATTAGTACATATATTTTTGGCTTTGATATTTATATTATATGGTAACCATTTTTTAAAAGCAATAACGTACTCAAGGTATGCTGTATTGTGAATAGCCAGAGCTAAAGGGGTTGCGGGCATAATGTAAAACCACCCTTCAGCCGTGACAGTGTTCACATTAGAGTACAGACCCTAATGCTTACATAAGCATGAGATCAGTATCAAGGAGCCAAGAAACAGGAAACACTTAACATATATTCAAAAAATTATTCCACCTAATAGTTCCTTCTTCCAAGGTCGGTTAAGGTAACTTAAGTTCATATCATTTTTACTAAATATCAAGCATTTTGTATGTTAAATGTGTAATAAGCTGAATTAAACTATTGAAATATTTTGTGTGATAATCAACATGCCACAAGCATTTTGATGAGGAATATTTAACCAGAAATATTCCTTTCAGCTGTCAATGAGTGAGCAGTAAGTGTAGTGTATTTAGAATGAATAAAAGCTTCAGACACTAAAATCAAATGTTAGAAGAACAGTTTAATCATACATAGTCACAATTCTCCTCCCCAAAAAAAAAGTTATTTTCTCATCTAACATCTGGAAATGTACATAAGGCCACCTGAAAATGTACATGACTTTGACAGTGTGACAAAACTCATATGTTCATATTTATATAATTGACAATATCTTACAATTACTTATTACAAGTAGTGGCTGCTCCAAAATACAGCATTCCTAAGTACAAAATAATTTTGTCCTGTCCTGTGAAATTTCCATGGTAGTAGGGGGAACCAAATATTGCTCCCATGTGTTTTTTGTTGTTGTTTTTTTAATTCATATGTTATTTTATTCAACTGCCACACGTCAAAATGACTGTTAACAGAAGGTGTCATTGCTCCAGGTACATAAAGAGGCTGACCTTTTCCAAGAACTGATTAAAAACAAAACCATCTTGAGATTGTGACGCATAAAAAGTTTTTTTTCTTTTTTGAAATAATCTTTGTTCAAAGAAAACTGTATACATTTAACCAAAGGGAAATGAGTGATGAATATTCACACATCAAAATGCACATTTGATTTTTCTTCCCCAAAAGTGTAAAAGACATTCCATTTACAGCGTTAACGTTTACAAATGTACAACTGTACAGACAAAATAAAAGCAAATCACTACGCAATTTAGCAAGGCCTGTCCAACATCACAACTAGATTCTTTTTTCTTCTATTTAACTAATAAACTTACACTTAACTCCACATATACTACATGTATTCTACATTTATTCATATGAAGCAAAGGAACAAAAGCCATTAATATATTAGCCATACAGAAAAATTGTGCAGCAGAAGACGGCAGCCCCACGTCCATTCTCTGAAAAGTATACTCTTGCACATTCTATATCTACACTGCTGAATGCCGCACATTTGTTCCTACCCCGCAACGTCTCACATTCATGAAATTGATTCTGTTCTACTTGCTCCGAAGCCAAACATCCTTGGATGACTCCAAGGACAGTGACGTCGCCTACCAACTTCTCCACTTTGCCCAGGAGAGCATCATCTAAAACTCAAGCGCCGTCTCCTCCCACACCCAAAAAACAGCAACATTTTAATTTGTACTTGTACATGAAGATGCTATACATTTTGCCTAAGCTATTACAATGTAAAGAGATGATAATCAGTACAACCATACCGTTTCTAGGGCAGTGTTAAAAAAAAAAAACTACTCAACAGACAGATGTTCCACAAACATGATGACAAAGAAAAATCATTCCATTAAAAGATTAAATTCAGACACAGCATGCCAAATCTCCCCACCCCCTGCACGTCTCGCATACCTCCCACGCACCCCAAAATGGAAAAATTCCAGGTATCGGTCTAACTCATAGCTGTGTAAAATGGCAGGTGCACTGGTGTCCTTACACTTCATTCGAAACATAATAGTGAACCAAGACAATAGGTGAAACAGATTTACTAGTGGGTATAGTATACTGTAAACCATATGAATTTTATTTTCAAAAAAAAAAAAATGGAGCAAATAATTAAATAAGGTGTACAGATGAGGGAGGGAAAGAAGAAAAGAGATGGCAATTGCAGCCACTTCAAACCACTTCTGAATGATATGACCCCCATTTCAAGGCAACAAAGCTCTATGATTGGTTGAGAACATTTGAATGATAACTAATTTAATAAAATGCAGACTAAAGTGGTCGTTCATTAGCGCATTTTTAAAGATCAAGCTGACTGGTTCATTATTTCATCAGCAGTTTTCAGAGTATAAAATATTGAATAAAATAGGCTAAAGCCAACACATTTAAATGTGCCATTATGAAATATGGATATAAAAAAACAAAAATAGAAATTAAAAACAGATCATCAGTCATCTATAAAGTCACTTGCTGGTAAATTGTAAGAACTGTAAATTTTCAGCAAACATTTCTTTTTCTACAGAGAATATACATGTGCAAAAAATGTACAAGATATTAACAGAAAAGAAAAAAGGAACAGTCAGTTACATCAATGTTACATCAGCTACAGTGTTGTGCTTTACCCAGAAACAGTTTACAGACCATGTAAATTCCCAGTGGGGCAGAAAAAACAGTTAATGCACTGTGAACCTAATCAATTTTGACTGGTCAGATGTCTCAGCATTCTTAGGTGAGGCCTACTTTTTCCTTCATTTTTTGGTAAAAACCATTTAAAGAGGTATAACTCCACTGTGAGAGATGCCCATAACAGACGTGGTTTCTGTGAAAGTGGTTTTGGCTGGTAGGGAAAACTTGCTGAAGGCTGGTGTGGGCCTCCAATAGGCCTAGGTCTGATCCACTGCTGTAGTACTTCTCCAACTAGCCAGGATGTGTTTATGATGTGTATTTACGTGAGAGGTAAGGCAAACAGGGCCTGAATTGAAATTAATAACAGCATAACAGTTTAAATATTGCCCGTGATGATTATGTGTTTTAAGTTTTTCACTATTTTACTGATGCTAATATATTCTGTAGCTATACCGCAGCACATGATCTGCAGCCAAGGGACAGTTCAGCCATGCCTAATCATTCTTGCACTTATACCTGTAGTACTGGTCCTTCATCATAGTGTGAGGGCACTGTGAGGGCCATCCTTCTGACAGCACTCACTGACCAGGAAATCCTCCGCACGGGACTAATAACCACACACTTCACAACATTACTACGAGACAGACAATCAAAATAAAGGAATTAAAGTTTCGATGACTAGCAATTTTATATATTCAAATATTTAAATATAATGCACAAAAATATAATGAAAGCACAAAAATAAATAAATAATAAATCGATAGGTGCACTATTAATTAGTTATTTACCGTTATTATTCCTCCCGATTTTGTTGACTAAAATGAAAAGCGGTAATTTAACAATTATAAAGAACTGAAATTTATAATGAGGTAAATAAAATTTTTTTGATAGAAATAAATTAGACTAAATAATCGATGTAGTTTTAAAACACCCTTAATATTTATATTGAAGTTCTTTATTTTAATATTTTCTAATACGATACTAATAAAGAAAACTAGACATCTCACAAAAAAATTCCCATCATCTGATATAGTAAAGTAACAGTTACTGGTTGATAATAAATCAAGATAATCAAAATTTCTTATCAAATTTCTTATGGTGTGGGGAGACTTTATCCATAGTCAAACATAACGAAATGTCATAAGTTATTACCTATGAATAAAAAATGAAAAATAAAACAAATATATATATGTCAGTATTACTATTTGGACTGTTGATACTGTGGATACCTTAACCGATAGATTATCTTTGATAATTGATATATGCTTATGCTCTCAATCAGTTTGTATTTTCATACAGAAAGCCAAGTCATCAACTATGCTCGCATCGATTGGTTGATCACCTTTCTATTAGGGATGTACCGTGATATTAGATTCTGCCGTATATCCCATATGTTTATATTTTTCAACCATTTTGGTCAGATAATTAATGCCGATACTGATATATTTTTGTTTGGAACAACACCTCAAGTCTTCTGCAGAAATTACAAAAATATTTTTAATTTTGCCATTTTTTAAAAGAAATTATAGAATTTAAATAAACAATAACAAAGTTTTTTTGACAGCACATGAAGCTTGAAAATAACTATATATAACTAATGAATAATCGCATTTTTTCCGTTGTGTGAGATGTGTATTATTTGACTTTTTATTCCTGAGGCTTTGGTTACAATAATTTTTCACTACCAGTTCGATTAATGTAAGCCTGGCCTGTTTTATGCTTCTCCTTTATTTTTGATATTTAGAGAACCATCAATGTTTCGTTTAGTAATTAATGCACTGGTGAACACCAATGGTCCATTAATGTGTTTAGTGGTCCTGCAAGAGCAGTTTAGTACCGCCATGAGCTGAAGAGTTCTTCCTGGCGTCAAAATATTACTAATAAACTTGAATGAAGCCCCAGCAAAGTAATTATCCATGAATGTGTCTGGGGGAAATACTAGTAAGGAGATATTTGAATTATTTACTTCAATAACCAGTGCTTTCTGTGTCAGTGACGCAGTTATGAAGATGATGATCCTAACTCGCCGCTTCCTCTGTATTAGACGCCTTAGAGAGAAGTGCACCTTCACTGATTATGATTTATAATGAAAGAGTTTTGTTTTCTATTTGATTTATTTCGTTAAGCAGTAATTAAAGCTTTCATAGATATATTTAAGACTGTGAGGCATATATACTTAAGGACTTTCTGTCTTTTTTATGTGAATTCAAGCGCTCCTGTTTAAGACGAGACGGCAAGAAAGCTCATCATTGTTTATTTTATTAAGAACGTTTTGTTGATATTGTGAGTGCACATGTAACAAAGAAAATCTCTTTACAGTTTCGAATGATGTATTACTCTACCTTTTGAGCAAAATGACGGCGTAGGCCTATTTGTTTCCATTGAAAATGCAATGATTGCTACGAATGCTGTAGGCTCCGTATCTCACTTTACCTCAGATTTTCTACATGTAGACGCGGGATTAAATTCCCCGAATAAAACGCGGCAGTGTTCGAAATTCTGGTGCACTTGGAATGGATGCTGGGCTGTCTAACAATATCCCGTTCCCGACGTCCTTTCAGAACAGCATATCTGCGCTTTATTCAAGCACCCACAGGCTTTGTACTTCCATCTCACAGCACAAGATTTTCACAGCACAAAGAGGAACCAGTTTGACAGGTCTGTAAGGCATATGTGCATAACGTATGCCTAGAAGAAGAAATGCTTCATGGTGACACGGCCGCAGACAGAACAGAGACAGCTGGTAAGTGATGACAGATAGAGCAGAACAAAGATGGACAAAAGGTGGATGCGCTGTCCTTGAAGAACGTTCAACTCGGTTTTGTTTATATTTTGCTTAGCCTATTTTAAATTTATTTATTTATTTTTCTTCTGCGACACTTTTCCTAGGCTACTGTGTTTACAGCAAGATGTTAAACGAATTTAGTATATTGACAAGACGAATAAAATTATAATAGGCCATTTTTGTACACCCTACATCTGCGACACTTGTTCCTATTGTGTTGTAAATGTTAAACGAATTGTATCCTGACAAGACGAATAAAAATAAGGAATACAATTTTTGTACATATTTATATTCTCTGTGACACTTTTTTTTCCTACTGTGTTGGCAGCAAAATGTTAAACGAATTTTGTCTTAAGACACAAAATTCGTTTAACATTTTGCTGTCAATAAAAGACTCTTGACAAGATGAATAAAATAACAAATACACTTTTGTGCAGACTACACTTTTATTTGTTAGCCTATCTCTCTTTCTTTTAGTAGAGGAAATTTAAATGTGTGATTCTGGAAACGAGATCTAAATTTAGCGGGAACGGTCGGGAAGAAAATTATTCAAAGCGGACAGCGGGTGAACAAAGGGTGAATATATCGCGGGAGCGGGTGGGTGCGGGATATAACCTCGCGGGAGCGGGACTTAAAAAACAGTCCCGCGCAGACCTCTACCTCCATGTCCTGCGCTTTAGCTTCCACTCTCCGCACAAACTATTGGATACAGCGCACATTTATCTAGGTTTAACGTTTAAACGTTGTTATATGCTTGAACTGTTTTAGTATATCTATAGATTTTATTTTAGGCAAGTCGTGATGATTTGAGAAGGCTAAATTGATCAAACATGCTATGATCAGCCTGCTGGTCTGCCGCTGGCCGCTTGGTCGTTACTTTAAGAAAGAAAAAACTTGTTTAACGAACAATAAATGCTCCAAACATTTTTCTAAATTACCTTAATAATAAAGAAAAAAAAACGAAATATAATCACTTTGCCATTACATACAAAACTGAACTATTTTAATAGCTCAAACATGAGCAGTTTTGGGAGAAGGGGGGAAAAAACGGGCTCGGGTCGGTAACTCTGATAAGCTGTGGGACACGGGCTGGGCTAGGGCCTGAGCATCTCGGGCCAGGGCCTAAATTTGAGGCCCGTGCAGGGCTCTATGCAGTGTTAACCCTAACATTTTATTTTAAGATTTAACATTTGTTGATGGTCTAAAGCAAAAGAGTTGTAAAAATTATGATTTTTTTTAGAGCTTATGGTTTGTTTAAAAAATAAAAACATTACACATTGATGAATAAATCAGTATATATAAAATTATTGGCTGTTTGTGGTCAAGCGTGTTTGAAGCCACCCTTTAAACTGTAAAATATATACAATTTTATGACATCACTACTGCTTTATTTAATCAGAAACAGTCTAAATGTCATTTGTGTAGCTATTTTACTTTAATCTAATTAGAAGTAGGCCAGCAGCTACTTCTACAGATTAAAATTGCTTACCTATATATGTGAGAGCTTGGGGGATGCACGCTGTTTTATGGTTACTGTCACACATCGAATGGGCATATTCTGTGGGGCAAGTTTCTACAGATTAAATGCAGCAATACAAAACAGTGAATTCATCCATCATTCAGACCAAACTTTGCTTCAAGAATGAGCCACACTGCTGACGTGATTCAATACACACCTGAGCAATTTTAAAGACCATGACTCTCTTTACTTCCATGCTGGCTATATCAAGATAGTTTTTCTGTTTGGTGCCTGATGTTTATTTACATTTAAAGCCATTATCGGCCGATTCCGATATCAGTCCGATAATATCGTGCATCCCTACCTTTCATAGGCATAAATGGTGGAAATGTGTCGGTATAGGATGGGGTACATGTCATTCAAATCTATATGAACTGGAAAAGTTGATCAGTTTCCTAAAGCCTTCAAAACATTTGCAATATCCCTGAAATGATTGTTTTGCTAAATTAAGCTGGTCTTTACGGTAACGTACAACCTACAACTACAGAAAAGAAAAAAAAATTCTCAAACTTCTCGTAATAAAACCTATTTACCTCTACAACAATGGCACAATTCAAGTTGAAAGACAAAATTAAGCATTTCTCTCCAACATAAACTTTTATAAAGAAAACGCTTAATGTGACAATGCAGTAAGATAGCGATAATAAAAGACCACACTCTGCAACATCAGTAAGGTGTATACTAACTACAGGTGCATCTCAGTAAATTAGAATGTGGTGGAAAAGTTCATTTATTTCAGTAATTCAACTCAAATTGTGAAACTCGTGTATTAAATAAATTCAATGCACACAGACTGAAGTAGTTTAAGTCTTTGGTTCTTTTCTTGTCTTTTAATTGTGATGATTTAGGCTCACATTTAGTAAAACCCACCAATTCACTATTCAACAAATCAGAATATGCGGAAGCATCTGAATAATCAACTCAAAACACCCAAGGTTTCTTGAGCCTTCGAAATGGTCTCTCAGTTTGTCTACTAGCTACAGTCATGGGGAAGACTGCTGATCTGACAGTTGTCCAGAAGACAATCATTGACGCCCTTCACAAGGAGGGTGAGCCACAAATATGCATTGCCAAAGAAGCTGGGTGTTCACAAAAATGTTGTATCAATCCATGTTAACAGAAAGTTGAGTGGATGGAAAAAGTGTGGAAGAAAAAGATGCACAACCAACCGAGAGAACCGCAGCCTTATGAGGATAGTCAAGCAAAATTGATTCAAGAATTTGGGTGAACTTCACAAAGAATGGACTGAGGCTTCACAAGGAATGGACTGAGGCATCAAGAGCCAGCACACACAGACCTGTCAAGGAATTTGGCTACAGTTGTCATATTCCTCTTGTTAAGCCTCCTGAACCACAGACAACCACAGAAAACAGTCAGAGGCGTCTTACCTGGGCTAAGGAGAAGAAGAACTGGATTGTTGCCCAGTGGTCCAAAGTCCTCTTTTCAGATGAGAGCAAGTTTTGTATTTCATTTGAAAACCAAGGTCCTAGAGTCTGGATGAAGGTGGAGAAGCTCATAGCCCAAGTTGCATGAAGTCCAGTGTTAAGTTTCCACAGTCTGTGATGATTTGGGCTGCAATGTAATCTGGTTTTTTGAAAAGCAACGTCACTGCACCCGTTTACCGAGACATTTTGGAGCACTTCATGCTTCCTTCTGCTGACCGGCTGACAAGATGCTGATTTCATTTTCAAGCAGGATTTGGCACCTGCCCACACTGCCAAAGGTACCAAAAGCTGGTTCAATGACCAGGGTGTTGGTGTGCTTGATTGGCCAGCAAACTTGCCTGACCTGAACCCCATAGAGAATCTATGGGGTATTGTCAAGAGGAAAATGAGAAAACAAGAGACCAAAAAAATGCAGATGAGCTAGCTGCCATCACTGGGAAGAACTAAGCCCATACCACCTCAGCAGTGGCACAAACTGATCACCTCCATGCCACGCCGAACTGAGGCAGTAATTAAAGCAAAAGGAGCCCCTATTGAGTACATATACAGTAAATGAACATACTTTCTAGAAGGCCAACAATTGACTAAAAATGTTTTTTTTTATTGGTCTTATGAAGTATTCTAATTTGTTGAGATAGTGAATTGGTGGGCTTTTGTTAAATATGAGCCAAAATCATCACAATTAAAAGAACCAAAGACTTAAATTCAATGCACACAGACTGAAGTAGTTTATTTAATACACGAGTTTCACAATTTGAGTTGAATTACTGAAATAAATGAATTTTTCCACAACATTTTAATTTATTGAGATGCACCTGTATATACAGGTAAGCAGATGTGGCTGGAATATGAACACAGCATGCTAAATTTATATCTCTAATATAAAAATAATTTTCGTTAGAGAGAGATGCACCAATCGACCAGCCAGGGACCGGAATTAGCCGAATTTCTGCATGATCGGCCCAGACCGATGACAGGGCCGGTCAGGCTCACGTCTTGCTGGTTCCGAGTCGGTCAGCTTTGTTGCCAGCGGTGCAGGCAGCCACACTCACACTCACATCCGCATGTAAACTTGTTGTAGGTGTTTGCAATTTATAATACGTGTAGAGCCAAAGTAAAACTTGGGGGAACCACGTACCACAGAGCTTGACATTAACGCTCGTCTGGGACAAGTAGATTTTTTTAAAGGGGCAAGTGAGAGAGAATTTTACTTGCCCAACTGGACAAGAAGCCTGATTAAAACAAAAAAAACACAAACTTGGACACCAAAAATTTTAGCGCAAGAATGGTTCCAATTTTGTTGCATTCGGTATAAACGCTGACTGATAATGTCATGCCAGATAAGGCTCGCGCAGCCTGTGATTATGAACTTAAATCCCTTCATCTAAACCTCGCTTCTTAACCGTCGGTCACATACATCCGCCATGTTTGTAGTTTTTTTAACGCTTTTTATTCATGTTTGTAGTTATGAACTGAATCCTTCACCAAAGCGCAATGGATTGTGGGTAATATTAGCCATTAGAGTGTGCACGGATCCACACTTCAAAAATCTACCTGAAATAAGAGGCTCAATAAGTTAACATCAGAAGTTCAGAAACATTATTTCAACTATTTTAAAAGCTTGATTTAATGCAGAAAAGATTGCAGGTCATGTAAAAAACAAACAAACAAACAAAAAAAAAACTCACACATCAGTCTCTTCTCTGGAATAATACCTGTCTATTATCTGGTAATCATCCTTTCAGTTACCCTCCCTGGTCCTTAAAAGGTGTGCTCATATATTCAATGGTAGTGGACTGTGCACATTTCAGGATATTCAAGCAGACTAATCCTTGCCAGGTAAACAGTTGCCACTTGCCTTTTTTATGTATTTGAAGTTAAGAAAGCATATGGGGTGCCCTGGAAATCTAGCTTAGATGATGACCATTGTTAAAGTGGATCAAAAACACTGGAAACTCTCAGGGCACAGTCTCTTTGATCTACAAGCAACTACTTGAATGCTCATATAAGTCCTTGAAGATACTAGCAGTGTGGGACAGAGAACTCTCATGGTTGGGTTATAGTCCTGATTGGAATACAGTTTGGTTAAATCTCTGCCTTTGCTCCAAAAACCCCACACACATTCTTATTCATTTAAAAACTCTACACAAAATGTATTGTACCCTATAAGCGATACTTGACGAAACTCTCATCAAATCCTAATTGCAGTCTGTGTAATAATTCTAAAGGTACTTTTTTGTACATGTTTTGGGATTGTTTACACCTGACATGGACCTTAGAAGATTCTGGCTGCTTTCTTTTCATAATATTCTTTGTTTAGAACACAGCACTGCAAAAATCAGTATCGACCAAGAAAATTGCAATTGGTGCATCTCTAGTTTTCGTCCTATAGAAAATCATCATAAAGAAAACAATTAGTGTGGCTTAATGGACAAAGACAGTGGTATAATACATAGGCCAATTTCAATGAACAGTAAAAAAATATATACACTAAGTACAGGCAAGCAGATGAACTTAGAATATAAACACAGTGTGCTGAATTGCATGTTAAGCATTTTCTTTATAATGGTTTTCTATGGGAGGAAACAGCTTAATGTGAAACTTTGATCAGTGAGTTCATATTCTGGTCACATCTGCTTGTCTGTAAATAGTACAATTTGTATACCTAATTTGGTCTTTAAGTATCTCTATCTTAAATTTTCATACCATTTCATCTCTAGAATACAGTTCTCTCAGATTAACTAACCTTGCAAATTTATGCTGACTCAGAGCCAGAACCTTCCCTCTGACCTCCGCTACTATCTTGCTCTTGTCTTCTGGACGCCCATGCTCCAAAACATGCTGGATCACATAGTTACCGTACTGATCCTGCAGGTGGAGACAGGCAGGGGACAGTGGGAGGGAGAGAGAAAGAACATACATAATATTACTGTAACAGCTCATAAATAAATAAACCTCAAACAGAACAAGATATGAAATACTAGTACAACAAGTTTGAGCAAGGCTACTTTAACCACATACCCTCACAATAAAACAACTGACCTTAAAAAAGCTGAAATCTCCAGGCCCTCAATGGGGTGATTTCAAAAATAGCAACCTACAGCCATAGATGAATTAATACTCCCAACTTTATCTAAGCAATGATTGATCCTAAAAATTGGTATTTGGCAAATAACCCTATTAAAAAAAACCACATAACATCAACTCAAATACAGACACACCAACATTCATTTGGAAGGTGGCGAAAATGCGCACGCCAGTGTCAGAAGCTATGGGATTCAGTCTAAACCCTTTCTCTACCCTAACTTTCCCTCAAATTTTAAGGAGCGGTCACTACTTTATTGTTTTGGGTAGGTTTATTTGCACAAGATTAGTTCAACTATTTTGGATGCACAGCAAATCAAGTTGCTGGTCTGAGGTGCTCTGGGTGGAGCAGAAAGAGAAAATTATTGAAAGTGCCAGAAACACTGAATTACAGAGAAAGGAAGAAAAAAAAAAAAAAAA
>JAFVLL020035122.1:0-70424 GCA_021397915.2 Tor tambroides | reverse complement strand
CTTAAATATTCTTTTAACATTTTGTTTTGAATTTAAGAAAGTGCAGAAATTAGGTTATATATTAGGCTACATATATTCTTCTTCTTCTTCTTCTTATTATTATTATTATTATTATTATTATTAGCAGCATATAACCTAATTACTAGGCTATCAAAAAAAGAAAAAAAAAAAATTAAATGTATAGCCTAGGCCTAACCTATGTTAAATTCCTGTACAGAGAACCGTAACATTCCTGTAATTTAATTAAAGAAAGAAAGAAAGAAATGATCACTGAATGGATTTAAAAAGCTGGATGGATGGGAAAGATAGCAATGTTTTTCTAGGCATGTCACACGTCTTATTTTTAAATGTATTGATTATAACAAGGTTCATAAATGTTGTCTGTGGACTGCATATATCTGCAACATATCACGTGCACAATATACAGGTAGGTTAATATAATATGTTCTTAATTCTGCGCTTTATTAAATTCAAAACATTTTTTAATGTATTTGTAATATCAGTTTCTGAATATCCAAGGTTGCTATGGTCACGCAGGTTCATGTATTAAACGCATGCGAGAAATAAATGTCGTTCTCTCAACATAAGAAGTCGTCGTGCTCCCCCGATCATGTCCCCTACCTGCCATCTTTTTGATCATTTTGTCATAAAAAGATTTATTTTTTATTTTTTTAAAATAACACATTAGGCCTACATATAATTATCACAGAAACAAATCCACAGCTGAACCGCGGCAACAAGTGGTGTTTTCGTAATCAGCGTAACCTATTTGAAGGAATCAGGATTGAACTCACTCATTAAGACAGTGACTTGGCGCCACCTAGTGTCTGTTTTAGTTTAATATTAAACGTATCATTTAATTGAATGACATACTGACATATTTCTGCTTTCAAAATTTAAAACATTAATTTCATTATATTTTATGCATTTGTAGGCTAATTGCAGTGTAAATGCATTGAGTAATGATGTCTCTGATGGTTTTTGTTGACACTGATTGGATTTTTACTAGTAACAGCCCTTTATTATTTTAACCGAATTTATCAATTGGAATGAACCCTTTCACACATGAGTTTAAAATATTCTAGCTGAGCCCCCAGGGTGAGTATTTTTAGGCGACCGTTACTTTAGAATGTTTAGCCTTGTTGTTTCCATGGCGACGCGTCATGCTTGTCATGTGACGCACTGCAGCCACAATAGCGCTGTATGACACGTGAATCGCATTTAATTCGTTTTTCCTCTTTTTATTATTAATATTCACAAACATACTCACTAAATTATGAAATATCTGATATTCCTATTATGAAATATGTGCAAGTAAATGTATTTTGTAGTTTAAACACTTTTATAACGACCGTGTTAGTTGATCTATACCAGGTGATGGGCGCCGCCATTTTTGTTCGCGCTGAATCCGAGCTGTGGAATTTACTACACGCAAATTCATCCTCTACTACCGAAACACATTAAAGTAAGTCTCCAGTAAACTGGGAGAAGAGCAGAGTAATCTTTATAGTTACCTACACAATCTGTAAATGATATCAATAAAACATGTCATCAGATTATATTTGTAAGGATCATTATTGCTGTTTCCATAGACATCAGCGTGTATTTTACAAACTATAAATGTATGGTTTTGCTAGTACTTATGTGTATTTAAATATCTGAAACCTGAAATAAGCATTATATGGTTGAAAACACTGAATAGTTGTGATAATATGACAAACGCTTGCGCGTCTGATCTGGCTCCGCGCCAGCCAATGAGCGAAAGCAGATTTGAATTCAGCAGTTGATGACGTGATACACTGAACGTTCTAATCACACCGGTGTGATCGTACGCTTCAGGGACCAGCCAAGATTGATCACACCGGTGTGATCGTACGCGTCAAAGGGTTAAGAACGTGGCATTCCATATTCATGATGCATACATTAATATGTTTTTTTTTAAATGCCCTGGACATCAGTTTACGGGTTTGTTTCTGATGTTGTCAATATTGTTTTTGGTTACATTAAAAAAAAAAATGCAGTTAGCTCAAAAAGCTGAGGGCACACGACAGGCTCTGTTTGGATGAGCATGATGCTTGTATGTTCAATGCATGGCATGTGTGTTTCACTAGCTCCGTTCCCATGGACACCTTTTGTTTGACCTAATTCTGGATATTTCCAGCCTAAAACGTGTGATTAATCCGTATCTAAAGCCGTGTCTACACCAAGAGAACCCATTATAATCAGTTGATGCGGTGACTGTCCACACGGGAAGTGGCGCGAGGCGACACATCTTCTACAGCAACCTTCTTCTATTCGGAATCTTGGAAACTTGCCTTGTATGCGTTGAAAGTGAAACCTAAACAACAGCGGGCATAAGAGAGCGAGTGCACGCTTTCGCGAGCTTCAGCAAATGCACGCGATCACAGAATGCACACTTCCCAGCTGAAACAACCCCCCACGTGAAACTGAAATAACCGTGAAATAAGATTTTGGCCATATCGCCCATCTAAGTCATTCATCCCACACTATCAGCAGGCGCGTCATGTAGGCTACACTTCTTGTACTTCGTTTGGGCACCACAAGGTGTCACTGTGGCCTCAAAGCTTATCCCTGGACTACTCTGGCTCGATTGCTTTTCCTGACATAAAACATGCCCTCCTCATTACCCTACAGACAAAGAAATGTAGAAATAAATAAATGTAGAAATAAATAAATGTGGAAGTATATAAATTTGGAAATAAATAAATAAATAAATACGTAAATAAATACATAAATGTGAAAATAAATAAAAATGGAAATAAATGTATAAATTAAAAAAGAAAAACTAATTAAATGTGGAAAAAAATGAAAAAAATACATAAGGAAATAAAATTAAATAATTATTTATTTTTGCTTTTTAACTTTTCTTTGTATATTTATTTACATATTTATTTATTTATTTTTGCTTTTTTACATTTCTTTGTACATTTATTTATTTATTTATTTATTCATTTCTAATTATGGCAGGACTGGCATTCCATACAAACCAGTGTGTTCATAATTAAGATAATACATTAAAATAATTTGGTAAGACACAGCAATTTGCAATATTAAGCAGTAAAAGGAGCTGTTTTGTACAGCTAAAATTAGCTGGAAGTGAATGACACTGGAAGTCAGGCACATTAAATTTTAAAATGGCCATGCCCGCTCTAACGGAAAAAATAAGGTGGATACGCAAGCTGTGTAGGGCCCCCGAAACACCAGGGGGCCCCCTTGCTCTCGAAGATGATTTAATTTTAGTTTCGTTTTTGAATTCGGCCAGCGGTTATGAAAGCATGAATGATAATTTCTTTTAATGCTTTTAATTTTAATGCGGTGTTGCTTTCTACGTAAAAATCATTCAAATCATGTAACGTGAGTGTCGTACAGTCTCTTGCTCGAGACTAAAAAAAACAGTTGAAAGCGTACTGAGCCGCAGAAGAGACACTGTTTATCAAGCGCTTTCCACGAGCGTGATTCGAGACAGAGTGAAACACGGACAAATGCGTTTCATTCATTCCTTCATAACCTTCATAAAAAATCACATAAAATCACTCACATAAAAATAATGTGAAGCAGCCCTATTCACTGATAGCCATGCAAATATATGTGTATACGACCCAGCAAAATTTCTACTGGTTGACGCATTTCTAATGTTGCACTGTATATAACGTCTGTAAATGTTTTGCTCAGCCTTATAAAACAGTATATAAAGGTGTTGAGTCTTTCTGTACCGCAGCTGTTGCTCCATTTCTCCTTAAGCACAAAGGCCCGGTATAGCCCAATACTAACAGCTTTAAGAGAGAAGCTTTTCTCACACTCTTTGTGCTGTATTGATTCAGCTCAGTATAGAGAAACCTTGTGGCTCCTGTAGTTTAATCCAAATTCCCTCAGACGAAAGAGATCTAGAAAAGAGAAAAACAGTGCTCAGCCCCAATTGCCCGGCCTCAAAGAGAGCCATTTGATGTGCAGAATCTGGCAGCGGTTTTAGAGAAGATCGGCTGTCCTGTGTAATTGATCCATCTGGAGGTCATAGTCCAACTGACCGTCTGCATATCAATCTCACCAACTGTGCTGCCCAACTTTTAGATCTTCTGATGTGGAAGCGAGCCATAACATTTGCAATTAGAAGGATAATTTGAATAATTAACCATGGCAGCTGGAAAGCATCATGTGTAAACATGAGGCAAGAGTCACATGAGGCAGCATTCAAATTAGGACTGACAATAAATAAACTGAATTACATGATCAAATGAATCACATATATGAATATTTGGGGGGGGGGGCACTCTGGGGGGGGAGCACTCTTGATGCACTCTGCATCAAGAGCATGGGTTTTTGAGATGTCATGTTGGAAAACAGTTCATGGGATTCCCCCCCCCCCCCCCCCCCAAAAAAAAAAAAAATTCTGTTATCATTTACTCACCCTAATGTTGATCTAATCCTGTATAACTTATATTCTTCTACTAAACTCAAAGAACCCTGAAAAATAAATATACTAATATGTATATGAAATACATTTTTTCATGCTAAGTATACTACAAATACATTTACATATTTATGTACTTAATAAAAATACCCTGCAATTGTACATATGGTATACTAGACTGGTATACTTAAAGTCTGCTAAATTGGAACAACTAATTTTGCACTTAATGCACTTTAATTGTGTGGAAGTAGTGCTGAAGTCCAACTAAAGATATACTGAAGTATATTTGACTGTGCTAAAGTGGAACTATTGCAAGTATACTTAAGGTGTAACAGTACACAAACATGACGGTTCGGTATACCTTTTTTACGTCACAGTTCGGTATTGTTTCGGTACAGCAGGGGGAAAAACTATACATAAAATTGCTTTTTTAGTTAAAGAATGGTTTACTAAACAAATTGCTCTTTCTTTAAATAAATTCACTTATGATTACAATTTTCTTAGGGATAAAAATCTACCTCAGCTTATGCTTTGAGCCTTTTTACATTACTATAAGGTTACAGTTAACAACAGAGCCCAAACTTAAATTTAATTACTATTTATTTTTAAATATAATAATCAGCACTCAACTTTAAAAAATGTATACAAACATGTAAATTGCACATAATGCAGTTTTTAAATTAACTTCTAAACAAATTTCTATTTGTTGTTGAAATGCATTCATTTACACAATGGCTGTCATAACTTGTTTCATAACACATTTATTTAAACATAAATAATTAAGACATCACTAACAGGTAAAGTAAAATAAAATGAGTATATAGTCTAATACTTTATTAGACTAAATGTTCTTCTCCAGACTTCATTTTTCTAGCGAATTAACGAGCTATGGACACTGACTTGCCTGAGGTAAATTAAATGCTACATGACATTTTGTTTAGAAGCTGTTTTATTGATGTCTTTCCGTGGTTGAAACACTGATTGAGCAATTACATGAGGCATGAGATGTTCATTCATGTTCATTTCGCGTTAAAACTAGTAGTAAAGAGGAAGGGATGATCGCGTTCAGTCACGCTCTACGCTGCAGTTTGAACTCAGGTGTTCATACAGTGATTTGTCACGCTGTAAATTTTCGGTACGAATACTTGTACCGTTACACCCCTAATGTGAACTGTATTTAGTATGGAATAAATGTATTTTAAATATATTTTTTTTTTTACTAGAGAAGATATTTTGTAGAATGTTGATAACCAAACCGTTTTTTCATCCATTGACATCCATTATGAAAATTCTGTCATCATTTTTTGGTGAAATGTTTCTTTAAACTTTTATAACACATATTGTTCTTTCATTTAAGTGTGTTTCAGGAATGTGTTTTGTGTAAACAGCTCTTTTCTTATTCACTCACTCACTCACTCAAAAAAAAAAAAAAGCCAAAAACAACAAACAAAAAAAAACAAACGCAGTGGTCAGGGGGCAGAATTGAATGTGTTATATTAAAAAAAAGTTAATGAATTTTAGTAATACTTTTCATTCATATACATTCATATTTATAAACTATTTCAATATTTATTAACATGGGTTAATGTCAATTTCTACATATACCTAATATATATATTTTTTACATTTTATCAAATTGATTAAATTACCATTTAGTTAACGTGTACATATTATATTAGTGTGTATATATATTTAGTGTATTTGAATATATTAAATACTGTAAAAAAGCCATGATACCAAATGCATTAACTAATGTTAATAATTTAAACCTTATTCTAAAGTGTAACCAAATGACAAATTGACAGTTCTGATACAGATATAATACTAGTATTTTGCCGCAGGTTTGTTTACCAAAGCAACTTACAAGAAAATGCACATGCAAGTGGCAATTACCAGAGCTAGCAGGAAAGGATATATGTCAAGTACTAGGGTTAGACTTCAAGTGCGAAGAAGAACACTACAGCACAAATGCAAGAACGCTATAACACTGTATCACTGTAACATTGCGATGGCTGTCACGTACAAGGATGAGTGAAGTCAACGACATTGGCAGAAATGACAAATTAATATTTTTTACTCCAGGAATCGGGAACATCTTTCCTGTCCTTCTTAGATATTTAATATCCGTCTCTGATGAAATATTCTTAACTTGCCCACAGCTGTGTTGACTTCATCTCTGATTCCTGTCCATCCACAGATGCCTGCAGAAGGAGCATCCACGGCCATCTACGCTGCAGCTGCCTCCGAGCTGGAGGGGATCGGAGGACTGTATCTGTACAACGGACGCAAGACGGAGTCTTCAGCACTTTCTTATGACGAACGGCTGCAAACCAAGTTGTGGAAAGAAAGCTGTGCTCTAGTGGGTCTCCAATAGACCTGAGAAAACATTAGCACTGAGAAACTGAGACTTGGGCCCTCATCTTATAGTCCATATAACATCCACCTGAAAAAATTCAACCTCATGCCTTATTAAGTTAGTATCCCTATTTGCCAAATCGTCCCTTGGTCTTTTAATCATCTCATTACCTTTATAGTGTTCACACATGCCATCTTTTAACATCTTGAGAACTTGTACCTCAACGATACGTGACTAATACTAACAAGTGCGCTGTTTTCCGTCCTGAAATCGCTCTCCTCCTCCTCACTTGGGAACTCTTTGAACACTTTCTCCCTGAACTAAGCAAATAAAACAATGATTTCGACTAATGATCTAGTATCTTGTTCTCTGCTAAGCCTTTTTGGGTGCTTAATGAATCAGGACCGTCGCAATGGCTGTTCTACCGATTTTCCTTTGGATTTTGTCAACAGACTATAAAGACAATCGAAGGATAAAAGGATTATATGTGAAATCTCCAGCTCTCTAAACTGGGCAAATACCAGCCTGTCTCTGTTGATTCTCTTCGTTTCCATGCTGGGATTTTGCGTCTTTCTTTGTTTAGTATAGTTGTATATCTTCAGTGGCTCCTACGTTGGGTTATTCCGCCCATCAGTCAGTGTCATTCCTCCCTCTGCCTACCGCATCTAATTGTCTAAACACAAACTGCAGAAGGGCTAAGGGGGAAAAACATTTGTCTGGCTAAGCCCTTCATTTTCATTCCTCCACTGTGCAATTTGCAATGCTGTGTTTTGAATCTTTCACAAAAGAGACGGCTGCCCTCATGCCAGGTGCCTCACCTTCATTCACCTTCTTTCTCCCAGAGGGGGAAATTTCGTCCAACTGTTCTGTTCGTGACTGTGACGTGCTCAGAATTTGTGATTCCAATGTGTAAGAATCTAGTTGTTGTTTTTTTCACCAGATCTTGAAACAGAAACATTTAAAATATGTGCACATATTTTATATATCAAGATTTTCCTTTGAGATGTTGAAACTTAACTTTTAAATATATTCAGGCATCCTTTTTTTTTTATATGTATTTATCCACGGTCAGTGTGCAATATCAAACCAGCTGATTGAGTCTTGAAATAATGGAAAATTTGAACATTTTCCAACAGGTGATGTCGCTTCATTAATACCAATATATAAAAGTACTGTAAAATGAGTTGCTTTCTACCCGCTGGTGTCTGTGACAACTTGGAGGTGTTGTTTCAAGTTTGGCTGCTTTGGTAAAGTGGTACTTTGACCTGTTCAATTCTAATTTAAATGTACTAGTGTCAAAATGTGCCTGTCATTTGTGTGTTTTATGTGGCATCAATCATGCAGTTGACCAAATGCGTTCACATTTAAACCTCTCCCAACTAATTCGGTTCATTTTCTGTATCGTACAGTGAATGGGATATGAAGCTTTTGGGTAAAAGAGAGAAAGATATTCACCCATTTGCATTGCTTTTGAGAATTTGCTTTTGTCATGGCCTAGTTTTGCTTATTGTACTGTAATTATGCACTAATGGAAGTGCTGCTGTATTATAATGTATCTAGCATTATAGGAAGTGTAAATAACTTCCATGCACAGATAATAATGATCTAATAGATTAATTACATGGGTGTGATACTGAGAAATAAATTAATAACAGTATTTGGAGGCACCAAATGGTTGATGATAAATGAATCGAGAAACAGTCTCAGTACAAAATGTGCAAAGAGGATTTTGTGTACTTGGGTCCTCAGCCACATGCACTGTGAATGAGCCCAATGTTTCTGTCATTTGTGTGTGCGAAAGAGAGGGATGAAGATGGGGAAATGAGTGCAGCATTATCTTGCCAGGAGACTCTGAAGTGTCTCTTCTTCAGCTCTTGTAGAAAACAGAGTGAATGAGTTTCTCTTCTAAGTCTCTTGTCTAAATAAAAACACTGGTTTCGCTGTTCCAATAACTGTTTTTTTTCTGCTAATGGTGAAGTGTAAATTAAAATACGGGATGTAAAATCCCATTTACGTTGTTTCGGTTTTAGAAATTGTGCAGGGCCGGTCATTTGCCTTTTCAAGGACGCCAAGCAGAAGTCATATGATCCACATGCTCTATTAAATTGAATAGAATAAAACTGGCTTCATTCATCCTTTGTTCCAGACATTTCATTTGAAGATGATTTAGTTCTCACTAATACTTAACATGTTCAGTCACGTATAGTCACATGTTTGAAGTAATAGTTGTACATTTTGCTTTAAGCATATGGTACATTTCAAGAGATGGCTGTTGCAGGCTATGTGTGTGTGTTTGTCATGTGACCTGAAATCCTCTACAGGAGCAGATGACTCATTTTAGGTTTTTTCTGTCATGAATGCCTTTGGCAGTTTGTGGGACATCCATCTCAAGCACATCCTAGCACCCACTCTCAAACACACGCAATGCAATGCAAGACTCATCTCGCTCACATATTTAAATACTAACTGATTGATTGCTTTTTAAGTGATACTCTTGATCGCAAGCACTTGCTGATCAGATGTGGCCTTCTAAATGCGCACCTATGCTTGAAATAGTCTTCAAGCATCTGATTTAGTGGACTACTTCTGTGAAATATTTCAAAGAATGTATGTTTTGTTTACCATTGACTTCCATTCTGAGACATTTCTAAAAATATCTTCCACAGAAAAAGGAACATTGTACAGTTTCAGAGTGTAATTTTTTAGTCACATTTGTTTTTATTTTTTTAACAGGAACTCAGCCCTTGTAATGAGATGACTGGTTTTGTGTTTCATGCAGCACCTTGACAAAGTTTAGTATTAAAGTTTAACGCACATGTCTCATCTCTGAAGCTATATTCAGTTTGGATTTGTTTTTGCTCCTGATGAAATCAAGAGCACTGAACCTTGCATAATCATATTTCTAAGAATAATTTAAGCAAAAGAGAAGCTGCATATTTAATATGTAGCCTATGGTCATAACAATTAGTCTCTTGAAAATTAAAACATTTTAAAAATGTAAGAAGATTCCTAGAAACCTCCTAAAGCCCTATGTGCATATAACGTGTCCCCATGTAGGGTCAGAAGCATGAGCTACATTCTTAGCAACCAATCATTTTTCTCTCATTTTTTACAATGATTATTTGATGGTAACATTATAGAACCAATCGATAATATGACATTATTCTACAGATTCATCTTGGAGGTACAACCCAGCTCATACGTGACTATGTCTACATTTATGCAAAACTGCAAAGACCTACCTAACTCCATCCAGACAGCTGAATCCCTCACAAGTTTCAAGAAACAATTGAGAGGGATAGTTCACCCAAAAATGAAAATTTTGTCATTAATTACTCACCCTCATGTCGTTTCAAACCCGTAAGACCTTCGTTCATCTTCTGAACATAGACAGCAACACAACTACCATGTTCAAGGCTCAGAAAGGTAGGAACGACGTTGATAAAATAGCCCATGTGACATCAGTGGTTCAACCTTAATTTTATGAAGCAACGAGAATACTTTTTGTGCGCAAAGAAAACAAAAATAATGAATTTATCCAACAATTGGATGAATTGGTCTATGCAGGCTGAAGCTGAGTTCATCAAAAATATCTCTCGGAGCTCTCAGAGTTCATCAAAAATATCTTAATTTTTGATCCGAAGATAAATGAAGGTCTTACGGGTTTAGAACCACATAAGGGTGAGTAATCAATGACAGAAAAAAAAATCTATTTCTTTCACTTTTTTTCTATGCTCTTAGTTTCCTTTATTATCTTCCTTTCCTAGCCTTTACTGTTTTGAGCAATAACTGAAAACTCGTGTTGCTTTGGATAAAAGCGTCTGCCAAATGAATAAATGTAAATTATATATACATAAATTTTGTTGGCGTTTCCAGTTGAAATTAACACTAATGGCAGTAAAACACCAACAACCTCTTCATTTTCACAGAAATTATGATTATGGGGCAGATTATTGATTAATAAAGGTTTATGTTTGCATAGTTCCTTGCACAATGCATCAAAAATACTTAATATGTTGCATGATTTATAAACAAATATATTTTGATATTTGCATCACACACTTTGCTCCATGTGTGTGACTTTTGTGATGTAGTAAACTTGCTATGTAGCCCACCTGGTACAGCATTTCACTTACAATGCAGAGTGCTCAGGTATGAGTCCCATGAAACCCAAGTTATGAGTCGTTCCACAAAAGAACTCAAAGTCTTGTAACAACTGTTGGTTAGGTTTAGGGTATGGTTATAGGTGGTACATTGTTTTCAAACGTGATAAATCTTTAACCTTTTGGCGCCAGTCACCGGACATTTTTCTGATTTGCCGTGATACGTACAACAAACAACATAAAACGCTGCCACAGTCACGTTTAACAGTTTCAGAGGAAATTTAACACACTATTCAGCAACAGACACTGGATATTTTACTTTAAAACTGCCATGAAACATGCTGCAAGCAATGCAGGATCATTTTGCAACCATTTTGTATCCACAGGCACATTTTTTTCAAGACACTACTGTTTAATAATCCTGCATCTGTAATGGAGAAAAAAAATGATATAACTTGTAGTGCCTCTTGTGCACCCGAAATGTACAGAGCAAGATATTTAAGGTTTTGCAGTAACATATTTTCAATGAGTGGGTTGTAGAGGTGACCAGCAGGCTCATCAGCATGCCTTTCACTCTATCAGTCATCTCTCAGATTTGCCCAGGATCTATCCTCCTGCTCTCTTACGCTTTCAAAGGGGTGGGAAGGAAAGTGTGTGCAGAGAGCCGTTGTATTATCCATAAATCTCTGATTAGTGTCCATGGGCCACATTAGTGTGTGAAGGAGTGTGTGTCTGTATATGCACTTGACTTGATCCATGTTCCACTGTAGTTTATTTTCCTGGAAAGGATGGCTATCTCTAATTTATCACTGTCACAGGCTTGCCAGGGCTTGTCACACTTTGCCCATCACTCTATGGCCTCTGTGGTACTCCAGTTGGTCCCCCACCGTGTCTGGAATCCAGCTTTTTAGATCCTTATCTGACCCTAATTTGTGCATCAGACTCGTTCGTTTTGTCTGCTCGATAAAAGACGTACACGTGGGCAGGTAAGTAGCCGCTACTGAATCAAATCAATTGGTGGATCGTCACCTTGTCAGCATGTGATCAACTGGTTTATATACCTCTGTCCACCAAATGAGTTAACTGACTTCTGGCGTTTTGAAGACAAACACCAGTTCTAAAAAACTGGGGTTTTTTTCCCAATAACCCAATGGTTTCACTGCCAGTTCTCCCTATACATAACAAATATGATGCGTAATTAAATAAGATGCGTGGACCCTTGAACCAACAGGGGCCACATGCTGTCCAAAACGTCATAAACAGCCTAGTACTGCTGACATTTCTTGTCATGCAAACAATGATAAAAATGGTATGAAATATACAAGTATAAATGTTAACTGGGTAACACTTTAGTATAGGGACCAATTGTTGCTATTAAATATTTGCTTATTAGCATGCCTATTATTAACATATTGGCTGTTTATTAGTACTTATAAAGCACATATTCTGTATGAACATATTCTACATCACCGATCCTATCCAATACCTAAACTTAACAACTACCTTACTAACTATTAATAAGCAGTAATTAGGAGTTTATTGAGGCAAAAGTTGTAGTTAATGGCTTGTTAATAGCAAGAACTGGACCTTAAAATAAACTGTGACCGTTAACGGTAGAAATAAAAATTGAAAAATTAAAATTCTCCAAGTCTCAATGTTTTATATTAGAACACTGTATGAGAAAGAATGCTACATTAAACATATATTTTTTATGTATATGTGTCAGGAGTCAAATTTAAAGCATGCAAATCAAAACCTGGCATGTGATGTAGCACATACTTGTTCAATTATGTAAGCTCATCTAAACATATCTTGCCAGTGCTTTCATAAACAATATCCATTAAAACTTTATGTCCAAAGTTTGCAAACTTAAATATTGAAAATATTGAATTTGTTTACTTCAGAAAAAATATTTTGTTATCATAAATGGCCTATTGTTGGTGTAAAATATTAATAACAATGATAATAAGCTTGTCTGGATCAGATTGATAGGCCACCAATATGTTGATGTTTGTAGTCATATTTGACCGGGAACAGTAAAACTATTATTAATTAAATGAAGAAAGAAAGTTTTACTTTTTAATGTTATAAAACTAACTTCCCTAAAGTTCACTGTAAGTAAATAAATAAATCAAGCAAAGATTATTGGAGTACATTTTACAAGAAAATACAATTTCAGTCTTTCCACTTCAGAATTCAATGTGTTGATTTCCATTTCTTTGTCATTTCTTGTAAAATTCACTAGCAAAATTTACTTCTGAGTGAAAAGTTTTCAAAGTAATTCTTACAATGAAATGAAGTGATGTTTTTTTATTGAATTTGGGTTATTTAGATCTTATTTACCCATCCTAAGCTGCTAAATAATTGCCTTCCCCCTAGGCCGCTGGGGGCCATTTTTTAACCCAGAACAGTTTAAAAGTGTGACATCCCTAAATACTAACATTTCTTGAAATGAACTCACTGTATAATTTTTTTTTTATAGTGAAACTGCTCTGAGGCCTCAGGGTGGTGGGAATGTTCAGGAGGTTATGAACACACTGCTCAGGGCCCCCAAAATGTTAGAAGCTAGGATAATTTGTAGTTAAAAAATAGCAATTTGGCCTGTCAAGACAGATCGGCCTCTAATGGGCTCTGTAAATAGGTCTTCCTGATTATGTCCTCGAGAAAGCTTTCTATGCACCGGCCGCTGAACTTTGTGTGGGTAATCATACAAATCCTCTGCTAGCTCTCCATTACTTATCCCTCACACCCTGAGAGACTCATCAACCAACGGTGTTGCCAGAAATGCCCTTTTTCACCCCTGATCTAAGATCTGCTTTTCCTGGTTGAATCGAGGTAAGGGGGACTAGCCCTAGATCCATATAAAAGAGCAATTTTAGGAGCTGTTAGCTGACTGCTAATAGCTCCGGTGCCCCCTTAGTAGGCTCGGTGGAAAAGCTTTATCTCCACAAACCAGCAGGCCTGCTTAAACCTGGGTAATGCTGTCTCGATAAGCCTCTACATTCAGACTTGCACTCTTTCCCTCACCCGTCCCAACCAAAGAACAGCCATCATCCATATTTAACAACTCTTAAGAGTCTGACTTTCATCTCACAAGTGGAGATACAGTGGCAATACCAGTTTTTCTCTCATTTCACTGAAGTACAAATCTTATACTGACCTTTTGTTCTCTGTGATATTTTTAGCTCAAAGCACTAATAATTATTCTAATATGACACTGTTTTGGTTTAATTTTCAGTTTCAGCAGTTAAAAAAATCTTAATATAACTAGTTAAACATGAGAACTGCACTGTACATGCAAATATTCACCTTATTTTTAATATATAAGTGCATGCAACCATTTGTAACTTGAATGTTATTGATCTTATTGTGAATGTTTCACCTATTGTGTTTGTTTCTGTTTCACTGTACGTTATGAATATCACAGTATGGAAGAAAAGAGTTGTTGCTCCTTCCCTTTCATCATGATATTGATATTGAAGACTGTAAATACTTGCTTTTTTGTTTGTTTGAGGAGTCAAGAATTGGTTGGTTAGTATGGTTTAGCTAGCCTATTTGCAAGCAATTAGCTTTTCAATCTTTAGCCTTTGCTACAACATTTTTGACAGGTACCCAACCACTAGGCTCAGATATGTTTTCTGGTCCAAGAATGGCTTCCACAAACCCTTTGTATCAGTTTTGTTAGAGAGCAGGCAACAGATTACAGATGAATGGCTAATGGCTGACAGAGCAGAGGTAAGTGACCTTATGGTATAATCAGTAACATTTCTGCTGCTAATACAGAAGGATCTTTCAAGAAATCTCTTTTTGCCTCCAAGGATGGAAGGATTCTCTCTCTGTCTTCAAAAAAACACCTATTCAAAAAATGAAAATGCTGTCATTATTAGTTAGCCTTATCACATGCCAAAACCCTATGCAGTTTTCAACGGAACAAAAAAAAAAGTTTTCCATACAACAATTTATAGTAACCACGTTAACATCCAAAAAAGCTGATTTGAAATCCATTTGGCATTGGCTGTGCTGTATGTTAAGTTTTTTTTCAAACTGTGATAACTTTCTGTGTGAAATTGAATTCATTATTTACTCATATTTCTTTTAGAACTTGTAAGTTTTTATAACTTTAATAACTTGCAATTTAATGTTGTCAGAGGAGCTGAAGTTACGCAAAGCAGAGATTTTATTCCGTTGCCAGCTTTGTAACAAAAAGACACACTTTTTGTGCTTTGCATTTTTTTTCTGTGTGAATGTGTGAATTCCTTTTTTACTCTATCAAGCTGGTTTATGGTGATAGAATAAAAAAAAGAAATTTCAAGGTCTCTGGTAAGTCTTGAAGAAATGCTTTAGGGCGTTAGTCATTTCGACTGCTGCAGTGGTTGTTTACCCTTTGTGTGAGCTTTCAGATTAGCAATATTGTAGTAATAAGCGGTTTTCATAATGAAAATGCAAGGAGACAAGGTAGCCTCAGTGGAACAGTATCTTGCCCCCTCTGGGCTTTTTTGTTTATAGGGAGGGGGAGGAGCAGAGAGAGAGACTTGCTTGGAATTTTTATTAGCAGACTTGTTTGCCCTCGGGTATGTTGCACTCCATGTCAGAGGTCAAATACATACTACAGTTCTCGAGTAAAATCCATTCCATTTACTATACATAGTCTTAAACCATAAAGGTATATTCTGTAACACTTTACAATAAGGTTTCATTTGTTAGCATTAATTAGTCATATCAATTAACAAAATAAAAATGTAAAAAATTTAAATTAAATTAAAAATACTTAATACTTAAAAAGTTTTCTGTTAATATTATTTAATAGACCTGAGTTAATATGAACTAACAATAAACAGTGGTGTTTTTATTGACAAACGTTAACAAAGATTAATACATACTGTAACAAATTTGCTCATTGTTAGATAATGTTAATGCATTAACTGACACTAACTAATAGGAGCTTATCAAAACTAAGTGGACCTTATTTTCTTAAAGAAAGGCCCTCATCTTAGACATTAAAATCAATTCTATTTGCAAAATATTTTGGTCATACTTTATTTTAAGGTCCAATTCTCGCCATTAACAAACCATTAACTACAACTTTTGAATCAGTAAACTCCTAATTTGTTAATTATTAATATTTAATAAGGTAGTTGTTAAGTTTAGGTATTGGGTAGGATTAGGGATATAGAATATGGTCATGCGGAATATGTGCTTTGTAAGTACTAATAAACAGCCAATATGTTAATAATAGGCATGCTAATAAGCAACAAGTTAATAGTGAGAATTGGTCCCTATACTAAAATATTACCAATATTTTAAATATCCTATGTAATTTTCTGATTTCAAAACTACTTTCAAAACACTATGCTTGAGTTTCACACTAGATAACCTAGATAACTAGGAATCTTCTTAATCTTGTACATTGTGGGCTAATTTATTGTATATTATGTTATTTTAGGAAGTGGAAGCTTGTTTCAAGATAATATACTGGTAAAATTCTAAAATAATTCCATCTCATATCAATAGGCTATTTTATGACCATGTACGCCATTTATGTATTTGGTGAGTAGTCGTGTAATAAGCAGGATAGTTTAGTTGTCATTATGGCAAAATAATCCTCAGAGTGATATGGTCATATTGTTTTCAATAATGTACTTTTAATAAAGTGTTTAGTCTATGGTATATTTGATGGTTTTTTAATGGCAGTTGTGCAACTGAGTTTGTATGTTTCTGCTTATTGTTTTGCAAAATGTGTTAGAGATATTGTTTTGGAATTGTGTCTTAGCAAATAAGAAAAAACAGTAAAACTCTTGAGATGCCACTGTGATGGTTTCAGGTTTGGCTGCTTTCCAGCAGCATTATTAAGAATATAACAAGAAAATAACATGGTTACATAGTTACATCTCTGTCAAATTAGCTGATGCACTATGTCAGTACTCATAAATCCCAAACAAGCATTGAGAACAGATGCCACAACAAACACGAGCCACTTTGCTAATATCTCTTCCATATTATCCTCATTTTGTGCATTTGGTAGGTAAACGCTGTTAGCCTAAGGCTGAATAAAATATATTTTGCACATTCCTGATATGCTTGTGATCACTTAAGTGCCTCTCTCCTCAAATTAACAATTTTAATAACATTTTTAATAACAATATTTCACATGCATATGTATGACTGAAAAATATAACAGGCTGCTAAGGGATTATGGAAGAAATACTGTGCATTGGGATTGAAATTAGGTGAGTGGAGGGCACACATCTGAACATCTCCAGCTTCAGGGTATTTGGTAGATCAAAACATCTAACCATTCAAGCAGGAAGCTCTCTCATTAGTTACACTGTGAAAATCTCCTTCAGCTGTATGCGTAATCTGTATTTCTGCTCCATACTTGAGAACTTAAAGGGATAGTTCACCCAAAAATTACAAAGTGTCATCATTCTGGTATTAAATCGGTCATCATCAAACTCAAACCTGTATGAGTTTCTTTCTTATGTTGAGCACAAAAGAAGATTTTGAAGAAGAGTTACTGGTACCCATTCACTTCCACAGTATTTTTTCTACTATGGAAGTCAATGGCTACCATCAACTGTCCCTTGGAATTCACTTTCTTAGGAACTGTAGAAACGAATCAATTTTCAGGCTGAAACAAATAAACCAATCAAACAGAGAAGTATGAGATTCATACTTCTTCATTTTCTCATGACACTTTTATGTGCTGAGATTTTAATTTGATGGACACTAAATTTCATGGTTTCAGCATTCATTTTCATCAAAGTCTTGCAACCATTGCATACATACATAGCCAGTTTTTACCCCAACAGTATACCATCATACTTCTTTCAGTCTTCTGAAAAATCCAAATGTACTTAATTTATCCATTAATGTCATCAACAAATCCCTATAGGCCGCTGCTCAGATATGTTTGTAGCTGAATGACAAGTGACAGAAGGAGCTCTGAATTTAATCAATATGGCCCCTTTTGTGGTAAGACTGTTTTCAATTATGTCCCAGATGAGATCTGTCAGGGTCCTGACAGCATTTGTTTAGGCTGAGAGAGCGCTTAGTTGTGCTAAACGAGATTCAGGAGAGAAGGTCACAGAGCTCCAGCAAGATGTTGCCTACAGTATATATTTCCACTTAGATCCACTCTTTAGTGTTCATTAATGCTTGGGACATTTATTTAAGTCTAACTGTAAATAAATCCCAGATAAGTAATTATTTATTAGAGTTATTAGCCTTAATTACTTTTCAGACAAAAATGTGCCAGTTAGCCCATGCAATACCATTCAAAAGTTTGGTTTTAATGTTTGGATTTTTTTGATGTTTTTGAAATAGGTCGCTTACGTTCATTAAGGCTGAATTTATTAGATAAAAAAATAGATTAAATACACAAATTTTGTGAAATAGTATTACAAATCTCACCTCTTGCTGTGAGAACTGCTTAAATATTGGACTGTTTTCCACCAAAACCAAACAAAGCACTTGGAAAATAATCAACAAGTCACCTTTTTTGCCAAACTGATCTCATGACAAAAACGTACCTGTTGGAACTTTTTCACAAGACGCGAAATATGTACCGCCATGTATGTTTCGTGACATATTAGATGTGAAATGTCTACTGAGTATGGCGCTAAAAGAGTGTTTGTTTTTTTCTCTGGAACAGATGAACGTACATATGGTACGTTTTATGTGACGTTGTAGGTGTCACTGCAGTTCTGACTTGAAATGTCCATTGAGTGGCGCTATATAATGCTCTGTGACATTTTAAAATAACGTACCATCTGCACTACACCCAGACCTACCCGATAGTATAAACAAAAGCGAATATGACGTAAAAATGTAATCGCAAGCATGCCGTTTTAGCTTGTTTTTCGATCTCTCATCTTTCAGCTCTTTCATCGTGAGTCATGTTTTTGATGGGATTTGTACTCAAGGATTCCGCATCCTAAGTCCAATTCTGTGCTGGCTGAGCTACTCAGCAAGCTTATCACGTCCAGAAAGCGAAACATATGGAGCTGTAATCATAACTGTGTACAAAAACGATTACAAGTGCTCCTTGTTTTACTGCCTCTAGTGTTCATTTTTGTTGGAAACTGCAGCGATATGTACTATAGTAGGTATCTTGCGAAAAAGTTCCCACAGGTACGTTTTCGTAATGAGATCAGGTAGCCTTTTGCTGACAATTTGCGGAGAAATATCCCTTTAATCTTTAATTTAAAGGAATAACTCATACAAAAAAACAAACAAACAAACAAAACAAAAACATTTTTGGACTGATTTTGCTTGTAAACAGTGCTTTATCTTTGTATATTTCTCTCCTGATTCAAATGAGATTACTTTTTCGCTGGAGAAAAAGTGGATAGAAGACTTGTATTTTAGCCAGAAGCAACAGTTTGAAGTTAAAAATTTGTTTCTTACAAACACACAACTTTTCTCTTCACAAGACGTTAATTGATAGACTGGAGTCGTGTGGATTACTGTGATGTTTTTATCAGCTGTTTGGACTCTCATTTTGACGGCACCCATTCACTGCAGAGGATCCATTGCTGAGCAAGTGATGTAATGCTGAATTTCACCAAATCTGATGAAGAAACAAACTCATCTATATCTGAGGGTGAGTGCATTTTCAGCAAATTTTAATTTTAAGTGAACAATTTCTTTAATACTAGAAACACCATAAACCAGTTTTTTTTTTTTTTTATCCTTTTTAATCAACACATCCTTTCATGTATTCACACATCATGCACAGTGATAAATGACCTTATTTCATGGAAAATGGTGATGTGTTGGATTGATGTATGACTGGCACACTGGCGTTAATTTAGACGTGTTCCCATAAATCCTCCTCCATCCTGAGAGAGCACTGGAGAACAGCAGCGTATCATTAGATGTGTCGGTGTGTGTGAGCATGCATGTCTTTGTGCTTGAGCATACACAAACGTAAGCATTCAGCAGACAGAACAGAAGGAGGCTGGGTTACTCTCCATAATCACCAGGCTTTGATTTGCATTTCAAATGGAGTTTGCAGTGCAGGAGATGGAAGAGGAATGCAGGGCCAGCAAGTCTCAGCATAAAAACACGGATAAGAGACTGTGCAGCTAAATGTGTGACTTTGTTGGGGCTGCAACTGATCTGAAGGTTAAACATATCTTTGGGAGCAGTGAGGCGGTAAATAAACAGCTATGATGATTACAGTAAACATTATCATCTGAATTAAACGAGATTGTCAACCAAACAAGACGAACACAACCTTAAAATGTGGACACAGCCTTCAAATGTGCATTACACACATACTCGTTCTTTTATGCCAGATTTCACAGATTTTACCCACTCAGAAGCACATGATCATATCTTTCGGTAACACTTTGGTATAGGGACCAATTCTCACTATTAACTTGCTTATTAGCATGCCTATTATTAACATATTGTGGCTGTTTATACATATAAAGCACATATTCTGCATGAACATATTCTACATTCCTAATCCTACCCAATACTTAAACTTAACAACTACCTTACTAACTATTAATAAGCAGAAAATTAGGAGTTTATTGAGGCAAAAGTTGTAGTTAATGGTTTGTTAATAGCGAGAATTGGACCTTAAAATAAAATGTGACCTATCTTTCTTCCACCATGTTGAATTATTTCCACAAAGAAAACAACATACCAAGAAAATACAATTTTTTCTCACAGTTTATAAATATATGACCTATATCGCTATATACTCTACTGTTCAACAGTTTTTAATGTTTTTGAAAGGTATTTATTTATTTATTCATTTATTTATTTGAATGTTTACAATGTATTTTGTGGAAAAGCGGAATTTTCAGCAGTCATTACTCCAGTCTTTAGTGTCACATGATCCTTCAGAAATCAGTCTAATATGCTGATTTGCTGCTCAAGAAACATTTCTTATTATTATCAATGTTAAAAAAAAAATCAATGTTTCTTTAAAAAAAAAATCTTATTGAACACAAAATTTTAGGTAGTGTATATTGATATTTTAGGTAAGGAAGTCCCTCGAAAAGCAATTATCATATTTTTGGGTTTTTGGCATTAAAAAGTTTGGAAAGCCCTGTTTTATAATTTAAAGCTTATATTTAGATGATGCTGTACATAAGATGGAAAGTTTATCAAAATATTCACATGTAGAGAGTGAAAATTAAGCATTAAAGAATCATAAAAACTATGGCTGGCGCGATTAACTAATTGTGAAACACAGTGATTACAGTATTCTATTTAGGTTTACCCCCTTGGCATCAATTTTTTAAGCTGTGTAACCAATCACTGAGATGTCTGTTGTTCGCATGAAAGAGCACAATGACCAAATCTGTCCTCATATGTATCGTATCCATCAAATTCCCCTCTGTGTATTCCAAAATTTGATTTAGGTGGGTGCATTGGCCCGTGCGATATTCCCTGTCTGTGGATATTCAGGGGTAATATGTCCCATCTGTCCTTCCTCCCACCCTGTAAGCCACCACCTGTAATGACGGAGCTCTCAAGGTCAACAGCACAGTACTGCAGCTATTAATCACAGGCCATAGAGGAAGTACCCACCTCTACACACAAACACATACACACATAGACACAAGTGAGTCCCGCTGTAATCAGAAACACTGCTCTCTGACCTTTGAATCTCTGCTTTACGCTTACAATTAAAAATAAAGTGTTTCGCAAAGTGTAATTACAGAGTGTGCAGGGAGCACAGAGGGAGACAGGACGAAAGAGAGAGAGAGAGAGAGAGGTGGTGCTGAAATGCTGACAAAGCTAAAGTCCTTATTATATTAAGGCATAGCCTATAATATAAACCTCTATTTACACACGTTGACGTTCTGGAATACTCAAATATTTTTGCTTCATAATTACTTAAATGTATATTTTACTACTGTCATTGGCAATATACCAGCACTATATCACTCGTGGTTCCTCTCTTTTCATATCAATGCAAGTTGGAATATCTGGTCCCACTTTATATGTGATGTCTTTAAATACTATGTACTTAATAAAATAAGGATTTGTTAAGTACATTGTATACTATAGTGTTCATGTTGAATAGCTAAACGTTTTTGCTGCTATTGAGGTGGGGTACTGGTAAGGTTAGGGGCAAGTTTGGTGGTATCATTACTGGGATTCGGTAATATTTCACTCTCCCAGAGTTTTTAAAGATGGCGATTCACCAAAATGAATTGTTAGAAGCTTTTCACAATAGTTTGGTATGCCTATTATAATAAATAAAAATAATTATTGCATTTTAATATTTTTTAGCATTAAATAATGTCTTATATCTATCTTAAAAAAAGCATTTTGTCATATCCCTGAAGCTCTTCACTGAGTTTGTACTTAGAAAATTATTAACAAAATGTACATAGTTTCTTTTCTTTTCTTTTCTTTTTTTATTTCTGTTCCTTTCTTGTGGAAAATATTTTTTTCTAAAAAAAATGCAAGATTATTTATAAATGCAAGATATTTTATTAAAAAAAACACACTTTAAAGTTATGTCCCTCAGTCTGAGCTCAACCCCATCACACTAACCATTCTACACCCATAATAATTTAGACTCTGCTCATATGTGACATCATTTACCAGAAATGACATCATTCAGGTCTCTTTAATAGTGGTGCGGAAAATTATTAGTAGTATCATACTTTTTATTCATATTTTTGAGGTGTATAATAGTCAAGGAAAGTACTGTCAAGCTTAACAACTCAACCCCGTCACATAAAATTAATATGGAAAATAATTATTTTCAACATTTTATTTTAATCCATAAGCATATACAATACACTGTACTTATTTTATTGCTGTCATATATGGTCTATTCTCCTACACTATATGAGGAGCAGTGGACATTGAGTGAAATACATCAACCCCCGTCACAAATATATGCATTTCTCATTAATACTTTTAATGAAAAATTTGCATGATTTATCAGCTATTTTCTCATGGGGACCAAAAAAAAAAAAAAAGTCTCCTCAGGGTCAAAATTTACAGATATTACTGTACTTGTGGGGATATTTGGATATAGTCAAAATTATTCAACCCCCTTAAACTGCAAGACATTCTGATAAAGTTTATTAATACGCATTTAAGTGATTCTCAGAACATGGAGTTGATGGGAAAAAATGGCTCTAATCATTCATGTATAAAATTATTCAACCCCCAAAAGTTACACTTTATCTTTATTCTTTATAACCTCAAATAGACATTGCCTCTAAGTGGTTATAAACTTCTGAGACCTCTCCACTGGAATCTTGGCCTATTCCTCACTTGAAAAGTTTTTCCTGTTGCCACTGCTTTCTTCAAATTTGGTTTGTTTTGGTTTGAAAGTTATCATTTGACTTCAGAAGTCACAGACATGATATAGACATGACATGTCTTTTTATGGAAAAGCCTGTTTTAAGATTCTTCAAAATGTCTTCTTTTGTGTTCCAAAGACAACTTCATACAGGTTTGGACAATCAAATTAAAAAGTAAAAAAAAAAAAAAAAAACTACTGCACTTGTGGTCTGCTTCAGCTCGCACTCTTGATCAAACTTGCTTTCACAAGTAAAAAGGATTTGCATTGATTATAAAGTCATGATGACTGTTGATGACTCATTTTCCATGTGAGTGCCGATATGTTTCCTCTGAGGGTTTGAAGGAAAAGTGTGCTGAAGGCATCAATAACCAATCTCAAGTTGCTGAAATTACGCTGTTGATAGAAATTGCCTTACATTTTCTGCTCTTATAAGGTCGACCCAATAGAGAAGCAATATCGTTTGAGCAAAATAATCAGTGCTCAAGCTATTATTCGTTTCTCCAATAAGCAAGTCCACAGCTGGAGACAGCTGAGAGCAAATGAAAGAGGCGATCAGCATCTGCGTTATTTCAGTAGAATGGAGAAGAAGATCACTATTACCTTACCGAAATGGGAATCGCCAAAAATAGCACCACTGCAAACACAGCTGGATTGAGGGGCGGTTGAGCAAGTGTTGAAAGCATGGTGGTCACAGTCTGTGACCCTGCCTTAAAAGACACACACATACTCACAAACATTTTGAAAGAAGTGGAAATAGGATGAGGACTTTGGTTTGCTGTGTGATTGCTTTGTAGTACAGCCTATTTCCAATCTGTATGCAGTGACTGCTTACAAGTTATCTATAATAAACACATCTGGTGTTCATTAATTCGTATTTATACCATGGTCTGCCTGAATACTTTATTCTGATTGGCTGGAAGGTGTGCATTAAAACTGTGTAATGCACAGATAGTTCCAGGCTTTTAAATCACATTCACATTCTGTATTAATGCACACTAACTCCCACAAAGAGTTTGAAAATCGTGCACACAGAAACATTCAGGAGCACAGAAAATTTTTGCCATGACTTTTATTAATAAAACTGAATTGCTACAATATATTTCTCTTGAAATAATTAAAATCACAGCTTCACTAGTTAGTTAGTGCATGTCAGATGTTTCTTTGATTCCATGTTGTGTAGTAAAATTGTGTAATGCACACATAGCCATGAATTAACCCTTACTTATACAACAGTTATGGTCCTCCTTGAATTTGATTGGCTGAGCAGTGTTATATTGCTGATATCAGGTTACTTCCAAACATAAGCAAACATCACTATATTTCCTATGCATTGATGTTGTCATAGATTTACGTAGATTTTTAAATAAATTGTTCATTTTACTTTTCTATTCATCAAATAATCCTGAAAAAAATCACTTAAGGAGCACAACTGTTAAAAATAAAGGTTCTTTATTAACATCAATGGTTCTATGAAGAACCTTGAACATCCATGGAACCTTTCAAATGCAGAAAAGGTTCTTTATAATCAAAAAATTTTCTTTAGATTTTTAAGATATTCTTCAAAATGGTTCTTTTAGGAACTGTTCATTGAAAGGTTCTTTAGGGAACCAAAAATGGTTCTTCTATGGCATCACTGCAAAAACACCCTTTTGGAACATTTATTCTTAAGAGTGTATTAGAATGATTTCAATAGGATCATGTGACACTGAAAACTGGACTAATTATTGGACAGTTATTTTAAACTATAAAGTCATTTAGCTTTAAAATCAATCATGAGGAATTGGCACCCTGGGTAAGTGATCATAATTGGCAAATTAACTTTCTTGAATTTGAGATTTCTATTGGAATGACTGAATTTTACTCACAAAATTTCATTCAGCAATACTGAATGTAACCATACATTTTAGTAGTAGTGATTTTAGGTGCTTTTCTTCAGCGTGTTACATTAATACGCCAGTAGGTGGAGACAAGTGACTGTCGTTATGAGTTAGTTTACAGTTTTTCTCAGTCGATTTGACACTTTTCTCCAATGCAATGTACTTGTTCTCAAAACAATTAATACAGTCATCCAAACACAAAATTATCTTAACTGAACAGTTCAACTTTACTGCAAAATGAAGTACTACATTTTTTTCTAGTAATGCGTTTATTAAAAGTAAATATTAACATCAAATCTATAGGTGTGTTCTCTATTGATTATAAAACACATTCAGCTGTAGATGCACAAATATACTAATGAAAATACATGTTTATTGCAATTGTTCAACAGGGAGTTTTGTTATATATATTGTGTATATCAAAATGAAATAAAAATAGTTATCCAACACCTGCTATCACCCATGAGAAAACAAACTAATTGACCGTTCGCAAAGAGCTTGATTGACAGGCAATCTGACCAATCAGAACGCAGAGATTATGTGCCGCCGCTGCTATCCGCCATTTTGCCCGACAGATACTACAGGTCTCCATAGAAATACATGTTAAAACGGGGTAAAAAAGATCGACTGAATTTAAACTTTTTCAATATAACTAAATATAAATATGTGCGGAGGGTTATGCTGTGTTATTGTTGGTTGCCACGGTAACGGCAATAAACTAAGGTATTCCTTTAAATACTTGTTTTGCGTACCAGAAAACCTGTCATGTCCGGCGCTGTATGCATGGCTTGCAGCGCTTAAGTTAAATAATAAAGTAATATGTTAACTGAGTGTTAAATAATAAAATAATATGTTAAAACGTGTGCTCTTATCATTCTGTGGACAAAATCCCGTGAACCTCGCCCCGAGCTGTATATGCACGTGCGCTCATCTGTTTTCAATGCAGCTCTCCCAGCATCGCTTCATGTCATCTTCCCACTCAGTAAATTATAATGGGTCCTTTACTGCAAAAAGACTGTCACTGTGGCACTCTAAAGTGATGAAACTATGGCGCTATGTGCTTTTTAAAACCATTTTCATAGGTTTCACTTTATACTGTCCGCTCGGAAAATATGTAAATGTAAATGCGCATGCCCAGTAGCCGCAGCTGTATCCTCCTAACGTTAGCCTTAACCACAAATCAGACAGGAGAGCAGATTAGTGGACTTAAATTTGAAAAATGGTCTGTTCCGCGGTTGAAATAAAACACTTTCTGATGTTTATTCATGTTTATTTCGTGCTTTAAGTAAATATGAAAAGACGATCGGTTCACGTGTTTGAACTGAGGCAATACTATGAGGCGCCACGTAGGATTTAAATCAAACTTCGCTTATCAATACATACATAAAACACGTGCATATACACCTATAAACACAGCACATGCCATATAAACTGCTTGCACTGCACACACACTCATATGATACTGATGATACATATAAACTCGATCCATATACACCTATAAACACTCGCACATACATATAAACTCGCTGCATGCACACACACCTATACGTACTCGCACATACATATAAACTCGATCCATGCATATACACCTATAAACACTCGCACATACATATAAACTCGCTGCATGCACACACACCTATACATACTCGCACATACATATAAACTCGATCCATGCATATACACCTATAAACACTCGCACATACATATAAACTCGCTGCATGCACACACACCTATACATACTCGCACATACATATAAACTCGATCCATGCATATACACCTATAAACACTCGCACATACATATAAACTCGATGCTTAGCTTGGCTTAATGCATTAAAAAATTGTTTTTAAAAACCAAACTCAAACACATTATTAATAAAGCATACGATGTACAGACAAGCAGATGAGTCCAGAATAAGAACGCAACGCGTTTAATTACAGCGTTTCCTCCCATAAGGAATACGCTTAACGTGGCTTATGCCTTAAGACAGAGTTTTTAAAATGCCAAACTCAGTAAACACATTATTAATAAATCAAACTAGAGTTTGGTCTAAAAACACTGTTTTAATGCATTAAAATCACTTTAGTAAATCATAAGAGTAATACAAGCTTTACAGTTTGACAATGTGTTTATTTTAAAAGTAATTTTAATTCAAATACATCAGACGTATAACCCTGTTGGTGGAACTGTATAGGCGGTTTTGGAGAAAAAAAAAACACTTAAAATATTCAAAAACGTGTATTGTTATTGTAGCAGTAAATTTAAACCAGAGAAAGTTTTGAAGCGCTATATTGCGCTTGATGAATTAGAGACCGTCTGACAATTCCACCGACTGGATTAAAACGTCCAAGTATTTTAATTAAAATGACTTTTAACATTTAAAATGACTAATTGTCAAACTGTAAAGCTTGTTTTACTCGTGTAATGATTTGATACAGTGAGTGTTTCAACATATCCCTTCATATATGTACAATACACAATTATTTAAATTAAAAATTACTGTAAGTCTATTTTTTCATGTAAAATTCTAGTGTACTGTACGTACAGTAAGGAAAATATTGGAAGTATTGTCTAAGGCGAGATATTGACAAAATATAATCAGTCAGTTAGGCCCACTAGGCGTTTACTATAGCCATGTAAACATTAATCTGAATGAATTATTGGCCTTCGTTTTGTACTGTGAAGTAAATTTGCAGAGATTGTCCCTAAAGGAAGGAGTAGGCAAATCAAACATAAAAATTTACTTTATGATAAATGCTTTAAATTTTGTTGAAATGTACTTTTAAAATAAAAAGTGTTACATCGAATTGTGTAATTGGCCAGCGAAGAAAGTCTGGAGATGCCATTGCGGCACATGCCAGAGACAGACCGTGGCATCTAGAGGCTTAACATGGCTTAATGCATTAAAACAGTGATTTTAAAAGATACTCAATCAACTCAGTAAACATAATTATTAATGAATCATACTATAGGCTACTCTAGCCTACATAATTTGATTGTGTTTACTGAGTTTGGCATTTTAAAAACTCTGTCTTTACGCATTAAGCCACGTTAAGCGTATTCCTTATGGGAGGAAACGCCGTAATTAAACGTGTTGCGTTCTTATTCTGGACTCATCTGCTTGTCTGTACATCGTATGCTTTATTAATAATGTGTTTACTGAGTTAGGTTTTTTTTTTTTAAAAAAAAAACATTTTTTTAATGCATTAAGCCAAGCTAAGCGTTTTAAAATGTCCCGGCATCTGGAGATGCCGCCGGAAGTGCCGCTACTTCCTTTTACACTGAGATGCCTTCCGTTTACACTGAGATGCCTTCCGTTTACACTGAAAAGTTCACGCACATACACATATGAAATCACTTGCGTATATATACACAACTAAACCATGCGTCTCTTCTTATCAGAATTGTATACGCTTATGTATTGGTATGGATTTCATATTAGTGTGCACATGTATTTCATATATATATTTGAACAACCAATAGTATATATGTATATGTGAGTAATTTATAGGTGTATATGCACGTGTTTTATGTATGTATTGATAAGCGAAGTTTGATTTAAATCCTACGTGGCGCCTCATACAATACAGCGATCTGTCACGACACATTATTGTTTGCATTTCTTTAAAAATGACAGTTTAAAAGCTGAGGGTCCTGAGACCTTGTTTCATATCAGAAGTAACCTGCTGTGTCTTCTCTGTTGGTGTTTTGTCAGTTTCCTCTTTGCTCTGCGATGTATTTTTCACTGTGTGAGAACGTGTGTAATGAGAGAGCAGCATTGTTTGTCGGTCATGGTAACAGTCACTAAGGGTGGGCGGGTTTTGCGAACGGTCAATTGCCCCTTTAACTTAAAAATCTGTTTCTGCCACCTTTAGCAGCAAGAACTGCAAACAAACTTTTCTGATAACTACAGGTCAGTCTTTTACAGCACAGTGTTGGATATGTGTGTGTGTGTGTGTGTGTGTGTGTGTGTAGCAAATGTCCCCACAGGGATGGTAAAACCTGAAATTTTTGACATTGTGGGGACCAGCCTGCGGTCCCCATGAGGGGAAAAAAATATTAAAAATAGTAAATGATGTTTATCTGAAACTTTAACAATGCAAACAGGTTTTCTGTAAGAGGTAGGTTTAGGGTTAGGGTTGGGGTAGGGTATAGAAAATATAATTTGGTTAGTATAAAAGTAAAAGAAGTCTATGGAACAAGTCTATGGAAGTCTATGTGTGTACATTGTGTCTCCCCACAATGTACACACACACACACACACACACACTGTATGCATGAATTATCCTGAATTATTGATCTTGCCTTTCATTTACATCTGGATTATGAATTCATGCTTGATAAGCTCCTTTCTCAACATCTCCACAGGCCTCTGCTGGTGATGTTGTTCTGGACCACCATGTCAACAATGATCCTGTTCCATTCAAAATAACCTTGACTGTCCACCTAAATGATCTCAGACTTAAATTCTGAAAAATGTGTAAATGTAAAATCTTTCTACTTCGCCAATGCCCTCCTCTCTACTCATCTCTTCTCCCTTTCCTTCTCCTCTCCTCTTTTCTCACATCTCCCTCTCTGTTCACCTCTTTCTACCTGTTCCACTCTTCTTCTTCTCTCTCATTACATCCATTTCTCTACCCACTCCACCACCTTATAGACTCACATCTCTTTCTTTACCCTCCCCCCCCCCTTCATTTTTATTTCTTTTATTATTATTATTATTATTATTATTATTTCGCATATTCGTTCTTGCTCTTTGTATACTTTCCTTTTTATTATTACTGCAGTTGTGATAAATGTGTAAACGATTAGGAAAACTGCATTTCCTGTGTTGAGTATATGATTAACCGAATAATTATCAGTTTAGGGCCAATCGAAAATATACTATGTTCATTTGATCGAATGACAAATTACAGAGTTTTGTTTGTTGTGTTTGGACAAATGGTACATAAATGTTTTTGATTTGTGTAAAACATTTTTTTCAGATATTTTAAAGTATTGGTTGGTTGTATTAACTAATGTGAAAACATTTAAGAGTTTTGTGCACATTGTTTTGAGAAAATTATTTGCATGATTTGTAATTTGTATGAATTGAATGAAAACATACCATCTGTTTAGGACAATAACAAAGTGTTCAGATCACTGTGTTAACTGTTTTGAGAACAGTGACCTGAGTTTGGATACATGTCAAATCGATTGAGAAAAACTGTAATTATCCATTCAAACAAATTGATTTGTTAAAAAAACACGAATTGCTTGATGAATGAAACAAGTGGATGTCTTTATGAGTGAGTCATTGAATCATTTGCTCAATCCAATTCAGACTGATTTGTTTACAAACACTTATTAATTCATGAATGAAACGCAGTTGCTGCATGTTGCACAGATGTTTTATTTTGTCTTTTGAAGGTATTTCGGAGCATATATTCACGAAAGTGACAATATTGTGGACAAAATGTAAGTTACTCAATATTAATTTATTGTTCACTGAACTTTTTAATTAAGCAATGTCACACTAGCAAGTTGTCGATTTGGCCAAGCTGCTATTCAGAACAACAGCACTTTTGCTTGCGTGATATTGTGCAAATAACCTGTGTTTATTTGTTTTGTTTGTTTAGATATAAATGTGTTTACAACTAAAATCATATCAAAATTAACTGCTCTTGACTCACAGCTTACCTCTATGAGACAGTGATATATAGGGATGTGTACTAAATTAGGTGTACAGTGAATAGCAATGGCTCAGCCTTCATTGTCTTGCACTGCTGCATGAAGATCACAAAAAGATGATCCACAAAAATTACCCATTCCAGAGGATTGTGTAGCTCCTTATTGCGAGAAAATGGAATGTGCCTGGACGCATATTTGAAGGCTGGACTCCGTACGGTGAAAATGGGATTTGTCAGTGTTGAGGGAATAGATATATTCATCACCGCTGGCTGACTGTCACAGTCTCGTTGGGGTGTTGAAACACATATTAGGGTGTAACAGGCCGAGCCAGCTTCATCCGTGTGTGAGCCGCGGAGACATCGAGAATTATCAGTATAATAAGGTCTTAGTTCTCCCTCCTGCCAAAATGGTAATCCAGACTTTGGATCATTTTTTGTTTTGTGAACTAACAAGCTTTGCTCTATTTTTGGACGTCTTGCTTTTCACTGTGTATGTGAATGATTTGTGTTTTGTGTGACTACCTTTTAAAAAAAGTTCCTCAAATTCTGGTAATGTGGATTTAATATCATAATGTCATGGACATTATATAATCAATTTATGTAGAGCAAATAACCTTAAAGGCCCGTTCACATCAAGGATGATAACTGTAACTAACTGTAAATTATAAAGTTTTAATAATTGTTCTAGTTCTAGAAGAACAGTGAAGTCTACACCACAACCAACAACACATAAGAACAATGTCGTTTTTCCAGCTGATGAACAATAAAAACATTGCCAATCTCTCAATATTATGATAAGCAGAAGGCTAATAACCTGAAGGTTGTTGTTGGTAGACTTTAATACAATATTTTTCTTTATAGTGATCATTCTTGGTGTGAATAGGTCTTAACACCCTTTTTATTTGCCCACCCAGATCCCCTTGTTGATTTAAATTATAAATACAGTATTTATTAAAATTTAATATTTTTATGTCTAATATTTTAAAATGAATTACTTTGTAAATTAAGTTTTTTTTTCTAATTTTATTTTTTTAAATCAGTTTTATTTTTATATTTAGCTGGGTGTCAGCTTATGAATTTTAGTTTTATTGAATGAGATTGATTAAAAATGACAATAAATGTGTTGTATAGCAGCTGCTCTCTAATTAAATAGTTAAACCAAAAAATTTTTGAATTTTTGATATATTTTTTTTACAAGTGGGTGAAGGACACTATCCCCTGGTTTCACAGACAAGGCTTAAGCCAAGTCCTAGACTAAAATGTAAGTCTGAGCTGTTTCAAGTGAAAGAAACTTGCACTGACTGATCTTAAAATCTGTCAGTAGGTTTGTTGTGTATAGGTTTATAGTGTTTTACTTTATTGTTGTATGTCTGTATTTATGTAGCACTGTGGTCCTGTGAGGCACGACATTTCGTTCCACTGTATGTCCCCACATGTAGCGGAATGACAATAAAGCTCAACTTGACTTGACTTGGCTTGAATATATCAGTGCCTTTGTTTTGTCTCAAGATGCACACCAGTAATGTTTTTTTCTAAGCATGTTTATAAAAATTGCTTAAATGTCCTAATTGAACTATGATCTAATCCTGGCTTAGTCTAAGCCCTGTCTGTGAAACCGGGCCTAAAGTTCATTTATGTAAGTGAGGATAGCAAAATAAAGAAAACTGTGACATATTATGTGACATAAAAAAAAAAAAAACCTTCTTACAGTGGACTACCAGTAAAATTGAGAACAATTTGGGACCAAAAATTTGATTTGACACTTTGACCTGACCATGTTTTGTTACATACCTTTCTATCGAAGTTATCTTACATTATCAATATGAATTTGTTCTGACATAGTTTAACTCTCAAGTTCTTGTCATATTTTATTACCATTTCCTAAACTATATAAACTGATAATTTTGAAGGTGTGATAATTTGAGAAATGTTGAAGGTGTCTGAATAAATTTTATTTTGACTGTAGGTTATATATCAAAATGTTATCTTTTAATGCATGAGATTAATATCTTACGATTAATTAATTTTATGAAAGAAAATCAAAAAGGTCAAGAGACCATAACTGAAAAGGCTTATTTTATTTTATTTTATTTTGTTTTGTTTTGTTTTGTTTTATTTTATCTTATTTGAGAAGCTTGTGATGCTCAACTTTTATTATAAACTTTCAGTTTGACACAGATCTGTGATAAGCAGATAGTATGCTTTTATTCTTTGCATTTTTGTTGGATACATATTACAGTTTTTCTCGATTGCTAACACACAATTTATGAAACAATTCACCATTTTCTCACAGCTATAAACACAATCTCAAAACTGTACACCAACTTGCACAAACCTCAAACTTCCAGGTCAAAACCAAATATTCTAGTCAAAAACATATTATCTTCAGTCAAAATCAAACTTTGGCCTCAGATGATGCACAAACCTGCCAAATACACAGACTACTCCACTGCCTAGAGAACACTAGTGAGATCAATTCAAAACACTGTTACTAAAACCTCCTTTTGGGAAACAGGAATCCTTTTGCTAGTCAATGACTGTTACAGTATATGACATAAATAGAGGGGTGCAGATACAGTAAAATTCAGCAATAAACTTTAAGAAAAGTTTACTTTCATTACACTACTGTAAAGAGATCTTACAGTAAATGAAAAGCACTAGAAGAGAAAAGTTCAAAGACCAAACAACTGAATTTACAGTAAACACACATTGGAATATACTGTCAGTTACTGTAAATAAATAAATAAATTTATTCATTCATTCAGCATCCTCTGCCAAATTGCATTACAGTATTGGTAGTATCCTTATTTGTTATAGCAGTTTAGTCTTCTGACAAAAGACTTCTCTGCCTCACCTAGACAGTCGTCTCTCAGTTCTGCAAAAATGTAAGGACTACTTGGCTACAAATCAATTCAACAGTAATGAGTTTGAGGGTGTACAGTATTTACTGTACATAGAATAATGAAAGTTCTTTCATCTGAGGTACTGCTATTATGTACTGTAATTATTGTATGTGTAAGTAGTATTGAAACCTTGTAGATGAGCCTCTAGGCCAACTTCCCTCATGGTCAGTCCATGCAGAAGAACATGGTCAACTATAGTGCTTTGTATTTCATCAGGAACAAATTACCTTTGACCTCATCCCCTTCCTCTTTGTTTCCCACTACCAGGATTCATTTTCCAAAACACATAATCACTTGTGCTCCTGTGCATATCATCCTGAGATCCTGACCTGTGTGTCATCAGTTTTACTACTGAATGTTCACACATGGATAAATGTGTGCTGTTTGAGTTCATTTTTTGATGCTTGAATTAATTATATTGCGTGTTTGTGTTTTCTGAATGAGAACATGGTTAAACCTGTGCAAAATGATGGCGTTTTTGTGTGTAGTTTTGGAGAAAACACTGAGCAAATTGGAACGTTTGTGTAAACAGGTGAAATGTGTTAAATGTTTTGAGAAATGTGTCTTTGTTTTGAGAACTGTATGAATGGTTTTGAAAATTGGGCCAAATGAATCAATTATAGTGTGTTAGCAATCGAGAAAAACTGTAATTTTGCTTTTGCAGATGGGGACAAACTTTTAAGAAAAGAAAAAGAAACTCACAAAGACATTTCCAGCTCTGACAATGCATTACAACATATATGAGACAAGTTTGTATCTTTAAAGAATGCTATTTACAACAAATTTATTTGCCATTCAGCTTTGCCCTCTCTATCCTCGGAATAAAAAACAAATCTTCTCAGCATAGCAAAAAGGAGCGGCGCCCGACAACAGAAAATAAATAAGCAAGTTTTCAGTGATTTGCTCCAGGACCGAATGGTAGATGAGTAATACCACTGGAGCGAACCGTTCCCTCTGCCCTGCTTCTGTGTAATTAGATTGTAATGTACCACAATGAGAAGCCCAAAGGAACCAAGTCGTCAAATCAATTGCACTCTCCTCATTCATTGCCATTTTTGTTAGCTTTCTTTGGATGAATAATTGAAACATCTTGAAAGCGACAAAAGGCTTTGGGTAGACATACCTGCTAAGCTTCTTAGTGAGTGATGAATTGATTTTTGTGAATGGATGAAAATGTAGCCATCCTGAGAGGTCTCGTTTCAATTTAGCAATACATGCTTCTTAGTTAATGCGACATAGAGACATGATAATTAGGTCATGCCCTTACGCTCCTTCATCAGAAAATGCTGCAATATGTCATGTGGGTACATTTTTACAATTCATTATGAGGAGTCGAAACAGAAAACAGACAAACAGAAGACTGGGCATGAGCTTATGTATTTTAATTTTATGAAATGAAATTGATTAAAACATAACAATAAATGTGTTCTACTATAGTATTACCATAACAGCTACTCTCTAATTAAACAGGTTATAAATCAAAGTGTTATCTTTTAATTGATGAGATCAGTAACTTACATTGGTTTGATTTACGTGAATGAAAATCAGGCATCTTTCTATATTTCAGCTATTTTATTTTATTTTTCATACCACTTGAAATTATTGGAATTTGAATATTAGCTCTTTGTTGTTGATGCTGATTTGGACTTTTAGGCACCTCTATATGAAGAACATTGGGGAAATAGAATAGAATAGAATAGAATAGAATAGAATAGAATAGAATAGAATAGAATAGAATATATTTTGTTTCCAGAGATGTTCTCCTAGACATCAGTACATAGTAGAAAAACACATACAGACAAATATCACATGGACATAACACTTATGACAGACACTGCAACACTAGTCCATCCATACTGGCAGTGGAGTTCACACTTCATTTACTGTTTAATTTATTTCGATTAGTGTCACGTTAATCAGTCTGGAGTACCTCACTGCCTAAGAAGAACAATCAAAATCCAAAACAGAAATGAAACAGACAGGGTCATGAAGTTAAATGTGTGAGAGAGATGAGGAGGGAGTTCATGCCCTTACTAGCCCAAAATCCTTCATCAGAGCATCAGGACACAGCTGTATGAGTGCAAAAGCAATCACACCATTCCTTTCAATAATGCTTAATCAGATCTGATTAACAAATGAGCAGGTGCTGCTACAAATGAAGGGCAGATTGTTGTTTTAGTGTGTTTAGTATATAAATGCAAATTTTTGCAGATTGTCTATTTTGTGTTTTGGATCTTTTGTCTGAGATCATCAGTATTTGAGGGGAGTCAGTATTTTGCATTTGAATCCATCCGTTTTTTAGCATAGTTTTTATAATCTGATGCATCTTACACTATTTTAAGAAGACAAAACTCCTAAAACAAACTCCTAAACTGCCAAACTCCTAAAATATACTTAAAGTACTCTATTTTCACGCACTAATTTTCTACTTAATATACTAAAAATGATTCTTTAGTACTTCTTAAGATAAACTTAAGATCATCTAAGTGTACTCAACTGTGCTATTTTGAGACACCATGAATATGAACTAAAATGCACTTTTAACATACTATCTCTGCATTTTAAAAAAATGTATTTAGTTTCACTTGTAGCACACTTGAACCCATCTTTCATACACTAGTACACTCAAGTGTAAATACAAAGACAGTATGTTAAAAGTGCATTTTAGTTCATATTCATGGTGTCTCAAAATAGCACAGTTGAGTACACTTAGATGATCTTAAGTTTATCTTAAGAAGTACTAAAGAATCATTTTTAGTATATTAAGTACAAAAGTAGTGTGCAAAAATAGAGCACTTTAAGTACATTATGGAAGTGTACTTGTTTTTCACCTGGGCTGTTTATCGTTAGTATCTGAATGAATTGAAAAAGCAAGATGCCTTGAAATGAGGAAGGTTACTTGAATGAATCAGGTAAGCACTGCTTTAGCCATTCACTCACCTACAGTTTGCGTGAATCAAAAACGGACATATGATAAACTGTCTGTGATGCCTAACCTGCGTAATACAAAGTATTATATTTTAAGATACACAGAAATCTCAATTTTCTGCTTTAAGAACACCAGATTGCTTTGTGGCATTGCTTGCAACAGAACAGCACAGAGCTCCCTGATTGCTTGTATTCTGTTACTCAAGAGTGCTTTACCTTCACGGTCAGTGATCAACGTCTCCGGCAGTCTTTGATAGTGGCCGCAGGCAAACTTATTCATAAAACACATTAGGGTACTAAATGGTGCTAAATGGACCCTCGGTGTAAACCTATCCTCTCACCCCCTTGTCTATGAATCTGGGGGTTTGATGGCCATTAAAGCAAAATGAGAGGCTTAAATTAAAATGTTCTTTGATCAATGATTATAGACTCCAGTAATTAGCGCTGATTTGTATTAGCGATACCTTAAATGATTAAAAATGATCATTTGTGTCAAGGGTTAATTACAGAGCTTTTTCATGCAGTCTAGAATTTAATGATCTTATTTGCCTTGAAGTTATTTGGTTCTTTGCTCATTTATGTCTACTCTAGGGTATTAAAGATGGAGAGGGCTATATAAGTATATGAACATGTTTAGCTTCACTCTAAAAAAATAATGTGTAGCTGAAGAAAGAAAGAAAGAAAGAAAGAAAGAAAGATAATGCAACTGCATCAATCTACTTAAGTTATGAAAAAATCTAAAATGTTAAACCAACAGACTACATTAAGTTAGAGGAGCATAATTTATATAATAAAGATACAATTTTATTTTGATTCATCAGTCAATCAATCAATCAATCAATCAATCAATCAAATAAAATAAATGCGTTGCTCAAACTAATGGAGTTGTGGCACTGGAACTAATTAATATTTAACTTCTATTAACTTTTTGTTAAAATCAACAGCTAGCATAGCACATACTAAATACAGCTTATTAACATGTAAATTTAATGAACAAGATACTGGTTACTATTAGCACAGTCATTGCTCATAGAGTCAATGTACTGCTTACCTTCATGTGGTCTACTATTCACACACACACACACACACACACACACACACACACACACTTGTTTCACTATCCTTGTGGGGACTTCCATAGGCGTAATGGTTTTTCTACTGTACAGACTGTATTTTCTATTGCCCTACACCAACCCTACACCTAAACCTACCCCTTACAGGAGACTTTTTGCATTTTTAGATTTTCAAAAAACTTCATTCTGTGTGATTTATAAGCTTGTTTACCCGTGGGGACCTCAATTTAGGTCCCCACCGTGACACAAGTCCTCATGAGTCTGTGTGAATTCAGGTTTAAGTCCCCACAGGGATATAAAAACAGGTACACACACACACACACGTCTGGTTTGCTATCCTTGTGGGGACTCTCCATAGGCGTAATGTTTTTTCTGCTGTACAGACTGTATTTTCTATTGCCCTACACCAACCCTACACCTAAACCTACTCCTTACAGGAAACTTTCTGCATATTTACATTTTCAAAAAACTTCATTGTGTATGATTTATGAGCTTGTTTACCCGTGGGGACCTCAATTTAGGTTGTGTATTCAGGTTTAAGTCCCCACCGGAATATAAAAACAGGTACACACACACACACACACACACACACACATTCACCATAACAGAAACTTTTTAAAATGGTAAACATAACAGTATTAAACACTAACATGTCTTTCCCTTCACTAAGAAAAGGAAAGAAAAGAAAAGAAAAGAAAAGAAAAGAAAAGAAAAGAAAAGAAAAGAAAAGAAAAGAAAAGAAAAATACTTTCAACATTTATTCTCCTGATCCCGTGTTATGGATCTACATTAGGAATCTACTGCCCAATTATCAAAGTTAACAAGTTACTACATTTTATTTATTTATTTTAAAGAAGATCAGTTAACACAGAACTTTGAGATGAGTCACTCAATATTAAGTTAATCATGAGCACCAATTTTATATAAACAGAACTCATCAAATTAATATTGGCCACTTAAAACAGCTTTTTACAGAGTGAAAAGAGTAGTAAAATCTAGTTTACAGAGTAGTAAAGCCTTGCCTGTCTGCCTGTTCTGTCTTGTACATTATGTTAACAAATGTAGTGAATTAGCTCAAAAGGAGAATATTAATAATTAATCATAACTTGTTATAATTAATTATAATATTTGGATAAGTTAATAGAATTAGCTTGATAAAGCAGAATTTACAGTACAATCAATTGACCAGGTCGTCTAGCGAACGCTCAGTATTGATTATTTATGAATTCAAAGAAATCTTAATTTCCAGGGTAAGGGAAATACCCTTTTTAAGGTACAGTACTACTCAGAGCATGTAACAAGATCAAAATCGTTAAATTGACTTTGTTGCAAGCAGGGAATCAGAAACAAATACTCATATGTATTGTGCACAAAGTTTTATTAACTAAATCACAAACGCATAACTAAACAAACACATATATACAGTATATAAACACACACACACACACACACACACACACACACACACACACACACACACATAAATCACTCACTCATACGTGGTACACGGGAAGGGTAAGTGAGATTGGATGATTGAAACCGGACAGAAACAGGGGAAACGAGGCTGAGTTGACCATCTTAAAGAACCAACAGTCTCTAATTCAAAGCACAGTATACGATAGCTTACAACAAACCTCTGTGTGGTGAAAGGAACAATACTTGCATTTGACTTGGCTGTGGAACAAGAGTCTCATGAAGCCTCTGAAGAAAGTCTGGATGGTTCCATTCGATGGCTGAAGTTGCAATCTCTTGAAATTCCGAGGTTGTTCTTGACTGTTGGGGTTGAGAGAGTCCTCTCTCCTAAGTAAGCACATGGCTGGGTGTAAAATGGGGCCTGCTGGCCCTGTGGGCCGCAATCGAGAGATGAAGATACAGAGACTGCCGGGAGCAGGGAGAGAGAAATGTCTGAGCGAGGGCATTTCCATGATGGTGAATTCCAGGGTTGAGTGAAGACGAACTCCAGTGGTATTAGTCTGACTCTTTGTGGTCAAGAGCCATCTCCCCAGGCTAGGGAGATAGCACACGGCTCTATATGTTGGGGCCTGCCGGGCACGCCCGCACCGGCTCAGGCTCTCCGTGAGTCCAACCACACGGGCAGCAATCAGAAGATTTAGCAGAAGAGAAGGCGGACCTGTGCGTGAGCCCTTTAAAGTAAGGGAAGCGTCCAACCTCTCAGGATGGGCTTGACCAATGATAAAGGCTGAATTTCTAAGCGGGAGGCTGGAAATATTGGAGGGTTTTATGACCCTTTGTCTGAGAGCATGGTTCTAATGGCTCTGGCAGTCTATACTTTGATTAAATTACAAACACACATGGCATTCTATGAGGAGGTGGTGTACACCAAAGTGTGCATCATCAAATGAGCATTAATTTGGTTGGAGACACGATATAGGTGGGGTTACATTAAGTACATTATGGAAGTGCACTTGTTTTTCACCTGGGAGCCCTTGCCACTGCATTTTGAGATTTCTCTAAAATGTACAATGTGGCATGTATATTAATAGTCTGTGAAATAGCAAAGCACTGCATGTTTAGTTTGTCTATTTTAATTACCTTTTGGAAACATGGTTTTTATCATTTTTAATCCAATTTTGTATAAAAATTATCCAGTTACTTTCAGTTTGTTGTGTGAAGATGAAGTTGAGTGCATTTCATTGTGGGATACAATTATGTTGCAGTTTACTCTGTTCTTTTATTTTGATGCAAATATAGTAGGGCATCTGGATATTATATGCATAGAAAATGTGCATACTGAAAACAATATACTGTTCAAAGGTTTGGGGCCGCTAAGATTTTGTAAAGTTCTTGAAAGAAATCTCTTATGCTCGTAAAGGCTTTATTTATTGGATCAAAAACTGCAATTTTGTTAAAGGTTATTACAATTCACAATAATTGTTTTATATTTTAATATTAATATACTGTAATTTAAAAATATTGAGAGTTTTAAGCAGCCATTAATCACATTTTCAGTGTTACACAATCTTTTAGTAATTATTCTATATGTGGATTCAGTGTCCAAGAAATATTTTTGATTATTATCAATGTTGAAAACAGCTTTTGCTGCTTAATATTTTTGTAGAAACCCTTTATACATACACACACACACACATACATATATATACAAACACACACACACACACACACACACATATATATATACATATATTTCCCAGAATTCTTTGATGAATAGAAAGTTCAAAAGAAGAACATTTACTTGAAATGAAAACTGAAATCTTTTATAACATAAATGTACTTTTTGACCAACTTAATGCATAATAAATGTTTATAAATTTATGAATAAATGTATTAATCTGTTTAAAAAAAAAAATGACAGTACCCAAATTTTTGAACTGTATTTGACTTAGAACAGTAATATGCTATTCTGAACACAACCCATTATGCTGCTTCAAGGTTGTTCAGACCTTTCTGCAGCTATAGCTAACCAAGAATCACAGACATATGTGAACTGGGCTGAAATGAACTTTGCAGGTCTCCAAGAAGCAGGACTGAACAACCCTGGACTGAAGTGAAGATTAAATAATGATATTTAATCTTCACAAACATTAAATGCAAAATAAAAACTACCTCAACACATTCGATTATGAACAGCTGCCAAATATATAATTGTTGATGAAAGACTGCATCAGAATGCTTTTTAACTGATTTAGGTTACACATAAGCAACTTATCTTAAAAATACAATACATAATCAAAAAAAAATTAAAAATAACATTTACGTTGTAGTTGTAGACAGCTACATGTTATGGCAAAAGACAGAAGAGAATAACAACAGCATTTTGAAACATGGAACAAAAGAAAAAACCAAAACAAACTTGATCAGAGATCAGTTTTGTATATCAAAATCTTTGCCCAAAATATAAGGAAATCAACACAATTAGTCTCTGATCAGTGTAGATGGCACCAAAATGACCTGTAAAGTCTGGCATAGATGAAGAAATTCCAATATATTACAATATAAGCACACAAGTTAAAAAATGATTTTCTGATTATGGGCTATCAAATGCTCACTGAAAATCACATTGTATATTTCATTTACTTTTTTACAACACTTTCATCATTCCATGTTTTAAAGCATCCACCTATTTCTGTTAACAAACGTGTCTGAGTTTTTTCCTTATAGCACTTAATTTTGTAACAAAAGCAACACTGCTTAAGAAAAAGTATACAATGGCGCATTATATAATCAATCCAAGTCATAACAGAGGCATATATATATATATACACACACATATACATACATATATATATATGTATATATATATATATATATATATATATATATATACACCGTCTTCCTAAGAACAAAAATATGAGTATAAGCATTAGTAACAGAGGCAGTAAAACAACAGGAGAGGGCACAGCTGATTTAATCACATGCTGCAAAAGTGAGAATCTCCATCCCTGTTTAATCATGCTCGCAGGCAGCGCCATCAATGACTGGTGCAGTGTGGGAAAGTCTTTCAAATGGGAACCTCAGAGTGACAGGAGCAGGTCTCAGAAGCAGCACCCTGGGCTGTTTCCATGATAAACCCACACAAACATTCATTCCCTGTCACGGTTGCAGCTGAAAGGTGCTCTTTATGGTTCGTGACGCTCCTTAAGTAGGGCAACGTGTTTGATAACGAAACTATACCCTGCATTTCATTTTTTTTCTTTCTTCTGAAGAGAAAAAAGGAAATAAAAAAAAGTTTACGCTTACAAACTTACAATTATTCTTGATAACTGGATTTTTACAGAAGATAATGTTTAAAAAACGAAAAAGAAACAGAAATGAAAAGAGACAGAGATGCTGTGCAGGTGCCTGTGTAATGTTCAGAGTCTCTGTCTCTTGAGGCACCAGAAGAGATCCGTTCAGCACGTATGTGTGAGGGTGATTATTCAGATTTGTGACAGTAAAGGTCCTTTAGAGCTTTGAGCTCCTCGATGAGTGTTTTGTTCTGATTCTCCAGCACAGCCACTCTGTTTTCCAGACATTTAACGTATTCTTTCTTTTTCCTGCGGCACTCCCGTGCTGCCTCCCTGTGGAGGAAACATATTATTACAGTCAGGAGATTACAGAGGACACCACATGAGTCACTCAAACTGAAAATGCAACATTTACTTCTCATTTTGATTATTTTTTAAATGCTACAAAATCAAAGGTTTCTAGGTTTGGGTTCTAAGGGAGAACACAGTACAGTGGTGCTACATAGTCACATAGCACCAAATATCTTGTAATAATATATAAGGAATAAATATAAACTAACATATAAGCAAACATGGCACTAAAAATTTGGGGCATTTTAATCAGGCATAGGATCAGCTAAGAACACAAAAAAGGAAAACTTGTTAATTAATTAATTATTAATAGTAATAATAATAATAATAATAATATTTTTTATTATTTCCATTATTATAAATGAAACAAATTAAAGAAATGACTGATTATTGATTATTAATATGCAATAATATTACTGTACTGTAAAAATGTGTTTTCAATAATAATAGTAGTAATTGTTTTATTATAAAAAGATTTTTTCCTTATTCAATATTATTATACATAATAATGTATAATGTAGAATAATTATTAATATATTATAATATTAATAATAATAACAACAACAACATGATTATTATTATGATATAAAATAACATTGATGATAATAAGAATAATAATAGTAATTATTTATAAATAATTGTAATATTTAAATATTTTTATTTAAATTATTAAAAATTAAACAAATCAATAAAGAAATTATATTAATATGCAATATTATTTATATAATACACATAATGTACAATAATGTAGAATTATAATATTAATATTATTATTATTATTTACAATAACAACAACAACATTACTATTATTATTATTATTATGTAAATTATATTATACAATAACATTGCTAATAATAATAATTATATCTATAATTAATTATTAATAATAGTAACAATAATAGTATTTTTATTATTTAAATTATAAAAAATTAAACAAATCAATAAAGAAATTATATTAATATGCAACAATATCATTGTACTGTAAAAATCTGTTTTTAATAATAACAGTAACAATTATTTTATCAGAAAAAGCTTTTTTCCTTATTCAATATTATACATAATAATGTATAATAATTATTATATCAATATATTATAATAATAATAATATTATTATGTAAATTATAAAAACAAATCAAAGAAATATTAATATTGCAATAATATTATTGTACTGTAAAATAAAAAAAGCATTTAATACTACTACTTTTAATTTTATTTCATAGAACAAGAATAAAATCACAATTCTATACATACAAATACACACATTACTTTGCTTTCAAATGTTAAACTATAAAGCTTTTTATTTGAAGCAATTCAGCTGTACAGTCCAAAATGAGCATGTGCGTTAATTGTGCAGATCGTGTTTTTTATCGTACCTGTTCTTCATTAGCCGAACCTCCCGCTTGCGCGTGGCTTCCTCAGCTCCTCCCTGGCTGGGCAGTGCAGGAGAGGAGGCCATGACCACCCCTGGAGCAATGGTGCTAGCAGCTGCGGTGCGGATCTGATACGCCTGAACATCTCCTGAGGCCGCTGAAAAACACAAGCAGCACAGATTTATGTTTGGACAAGGAGACATTTAGATGCATTGTATGGCTGCCTGCCGGATACAGATTAAGCCTAGCCTAGATTTAAATCTACATGTCAGAAACTAGACCAGCACACTTATCTCTCTTTATCTTTTGCCATTTTATTCAAGGTTTTATATACTTGTATAGAACTGAAATGTTGAAATCTCACCTTGTACAACCACTTGATTGCTGGGCACCAGTATCTGCTGGCCGTCGCTGGTCTGTGCATACTGCAGGATGGTGGTGCCGGGCTGAGCACCTGCCGCGTTCGTCATGGTCAGGGTTTGTAGCCCTTGAACTCCATCTGTTCCATTATTGGCTAACTGGATCGCCCCACCCTGAGTGATAGCAACTGGGGAAAACAAATGTATATTTAGGGAATTCAAACAGTGTCAAGCTACTATTTCAAATGTTGTAAAGTAATAGCAGTAGTGTATTTGTTCTAGAGAAACAAACAACTTACTGTACTGCCCACTACTTGTCTGGTAGATAGGCGTTGGCACAGTAACAGTTGTTATGGCTGGAGTGGAATCCTCCTCTGATTTCTCTTCTTCTATCCGTGGGACTGCTGGAACATCGGATGAAAGGTCGTTCAGGATCTTTCTGTGTTACAAAATGTCAAATCAAGCTTGTGAACATTGGATGAGGGCTGATTTTAGGATTTCCATAAGGAACATTGATATATCTGGACAAAAAGACTGCAGTAATAATATTCATTGCCGTGTTTCCTGCACAAAAGAGAGGTTGACCTGTCCGCATATGGGGATTTTGTACATTCGTAAAATATATCAATCTAGTGAACTAAGCAAAATTAGGAACTACAACCCCTTTTCAGACACCAAACTGAACAGAGTGAAAAGTCTTTGCATTTACAGGGTATCTGAAGGATTTTTAAATCAAATTTAAGACTTTTTAAAGACCTTTTTAAGACCTGCACAAATAAAATGAATACCATATGAGCAGGGTAAAGCAATGTCTATGATAACATAGTAAACCGTAAAATGACTCACAGTTCAGATGCAGGTTTTCATGAAAACAAAAAGTTTCATACAATGGTAAAGTTCACATTTCAGCCTTTAAACATTTTTTAAGAAAAGAGATGAGTCAAAAGTATCAACTATATTATATTATGAATTCACTTTGGACTGAACAAAACTGAGACTTTTTAAGACCCACGGAAAGCCTGATTTACTCTGTGAATATAATGAGGACAAGGTTACTCAGTCCTCATTATATTCACAGGTGTTTCAGGAAGCCAAACTATTTGAATAATATAATATAATATAATTTTTTGTTCATACTATGGAAGTCAATGGCTACCAGCAACTGTTTGGTTACAAACATTCTTTATAATATCCTTTTTTGCATTCAACAGAAAAAAAAAAAATTCATAAAGGTTTGGAACAACTTGAGGATGAGTAAATATTTTTGCAAGTATTGTAATTTTTGTCTTAATTTCTTCCCTTGCAAGAGGTAAACCCTAGAGCTGTTGTTTTGACAGAAAACTGCAGTTTCAGTGAAAACAGGTTCGCAAATGCGTATCATTACAAATCTGGTGAAATACTATAATCATCTGTCCACAAAAATGTTGGAATGCGAGTATGAACATCATGTGCACATCATGTTCCCAAATGCACGTTAAACTCACAGTGCATGTAAAGATGAAGCTTGCCGCATTCACTGTGAACCGAGAAGCTGTAATATGATGTAAAAACCGGATTGTGAGCTACTCGCGTGAATACAGTGCCATGCTTCACTTTGAAACACAGTGTACTTATTAAATCACAAAAGGCTGCAAGCTAAGACATTTTGCGAGATTGGTTTTAGACCAACTCACAGATGTTTTGCCAAAGCAATGGCACAAAACACAACATTCAACGAGATCTTTAAAGTTATTAATTAAAAATAGTTTTGGTTCATTATGAAACTGTGGTTCCCTGCCAAAGCCTATGTAATTAACTGTAAACACTGCACCGAAACTACAAATCCATTCAGGCACCTGTATGAAGGCCGTCTAGATAGGATCTCTCTTCTTTTCTGCGAATCTGTCACGCTGTCCACTGACTCCTGTGAATCATCACTCTCAGCAATAGTAGAAATCTTATACAAAGACAACAAAGGAACACATGAATACTGATAGCAAAAAACCTCAGGTATTGTTCCTCTAAACGATCAAGTCTTCTAGATTAGCAAACAGAAGCGTATACATATTAAAATATGGTTATTTAATACTCTGTGCTATCTGCATATAAATTGAAGTGTAACGACAGCTCACATAGAATTACATAAATGAAATTTTTACAATTTTACGGTTTTCTCAGAAATGAACCATCAGGTCAGGCTTACTTGTACAGTTTGCACCTGTGGGGATTGTATGACGGAGGGCTGGGCTGCCTGGATGACCCCGTGAACCTGCACCGTTTGCCCATTGGGGAGCTGAACTAAGGTCACTGTGGGTGCAGTGGCTGATGCCTGTGCTGCAGCCATGGAAACCTGCATCAGGGAGGCACAACAAGGTGAGACACAGAGCCTAAACTAAGCTAGAACTGAACCGAAATAAAATATCAACTCACAACTACATGCATAATTACTATAGCTGTTCTGATTACAAACAGCCTTGCAAATGTGTTTCCAAGAGCTTTGAAAACATGCGATCCAAGAAACTCACCTGCGCCAAGGTGGCAATCTGCTGAGTGTCTGTCTCTGAGACCGCAGTGTCGCCGCCCTGCTGGACATCTGCTCCTGCCTCCATGGTCATTTAGATTGCCTGGAGATTTAATTCAAAATCTTTTACTTTGGCAGATATACAGGATACTACAAATATACTATGACCACAGAGAGTAGGTCATCAATGTCTCCTGACAAAGGAAACAATATCTGAAACGGTGTGACCGCAAAAAACACCCTGCCCACAAACTGGGTTTGTCATAGTTTCATTTTGAGTATTTTTGAGTATTCAATTGTTTACCCTGAAGGGTTGTCCTATAAAGTATTTATGTATTTATAGGCATTACATTTTAACTTAATCAATTAATAATTAAATAAATTATTCATGTATAATAAATAATACAATGCATTATATAAAAAATCTTATTTGACATTAGAGTGAAATTTTTGCATTTATATAGTCTAAATGTATTTACACGACAAGAATATATGACATTACGAAATTAATGTGAAAAGTACAGATTACAATATGAACAGCAACAGAAGTAGCCACAGGCGCTAACACATGTATGAAAACATGCTTAATTTCTATTAACGAAATTCATTTTGATGTAACTATGTCTGTTTTGTAATGAGTAATAATGTTAGGACTGACATACTAAACATCGTGCTCAACAAACCATGGTGACTCCATTTGCCGCCTTTTTTACTTCCGTATACAGCTGTCAGTCAGATTTGAGCTTTGGTGTTTAAGGATTTATGGACGTAGTTAAAAACACACACACAAACAGGGTCAAAATTAGTTTTTTTTATATATATAAATGACTATTTATGGCTATTTAAGGTAAGGCAAGGTAAAGCAAAGGAATAAACACAAGTGCTTGCATTTTCAGGCGTGTTTCGACTTGTAAAACAGCGTTCCAGGTTGAATGAGGCGAGTAAGCAACACAAAATCAGTCTGTTTTAATGGTGTACTTTGAAGAAAATAATACTCAAGAGCAATGTAGTTCTCTCTGATTTTATTACCAATTAAAACCACAATTAATTACAGAGTTTTAGTGGTACAGAAAAACCTCTGCACGGGCGTGAACGCAGTAAAGATCTTTAATGTAACGGAGAGCTTCGATTGCTCCATAAAGCAATGCTGGAGCCAAGAAAAAAATCGTTTCATGTGCTGTATTTCCATCAAAAGGTGCCATGGACGGGCGATCGCATTCATAACGCTACGCATCTCCTATCCTTTCCATAAACACATGTACTTTGTAGAACCGTCGCGCTTTCCTCAGTCGACTGCCTGACTCATTGTCTGCAAGCAAGTCTGAGCTGTTGAGAAACATGCCCACCGCCGCCATGATCTCTTTGTTACAGACTGATCGAGCATTGCAACATGTCCACTAAAACGGCAAGTGCATTATCTCTTTCCCCCACGAATGCGTCTCTTCTTACCCGACACAGACTCGCCTCGTCACTCCCAGGCCTCCGGAGCTCCACTTTTATTTAGTCCGACACGTAAGAGACCGCGTCAGGCTACACCTCCGTCGCGTCACCGAGGACAACAACACAGAGAACGAGGAGGACGAAATACAGCCCTATTCACGATCGACGGGATCCGATTTGTAGGCGGAACATGCCGAACTGCGTACGAAGATATACGAACAGCTAACGAGCGGAGTCGGATTCACACGAGCTCTCGCTCCACGTCTACCCACACGAGCATGCGTTAAATCTTTGCGCTATGATTGGCTGCCTTTTGTCGTAATTAATATGAATACATCTGTTCAAATGTACTAGAGCAGGGGTTTTCAATCTTTCAGATGCAACGGACCCCCAAATATGATCAAATATGATAAAAAAGACATTATATTAAAAGACAGCTATATATTTTCAATATTAAATATATTGACAATATTATTTGGAAAATATTTAGTTTATATTAAGTTACATACTATATTTTTTTCTTCTCACTATAATGTTATCAATATAATATAAATTATTATTACTTTATCTGTTTATTTATTTTAATCAAATATGTATTTTATTTTATTTTGTAGTATTTATTTTGTATATAATTAATTTATAATTTTTTATTATGTTAGTTTCATACTTGTTTGTTTATTTATTTATTTATTTATTTATTTAAATCAAATGTGTTGTTATTTATTTTAATCGATTTATTTATTTTTATCTTGTATTTATTATTATTATCTTCTTACGTTTTTTATACTGTTGTTCTCTAAACATTTTCATGGACCCCCACCACTCCCTTGTGGCCCCTAGGGATCCACGGGCCCCGATTTGAAAAACCTTGTACTAACTAGCGGACTTTGTTTTAAAGGCAAAAGGGAAAAAATCACATTCGTACTTTGTTTTTTGAGAACGACAGAGAGACCTTTGTTTTGCAGTAGCTATGGGCGGTTCTTGTCAACATGAAGTTACGATTGGATAACTTGAGTGTAACGTCACGGAACTGTCCACCAATCAAAATTAAATAATCACTGCAGAAGAACACAAGTTTACCGCCTACTTGCCAAGAACCAGGAAATAGTCATGATATTTTGATAGGCGACTCGCACTTGATTTTAGTCATTGTGATATACTTTCTATTACTTTCGTGGTCGACGGAGTTTGTTGCAGTTATGGCATCGTTATTCAAGAAAAAGACCGTAGATGGTAAGTTTCTTGCTGCTGCTCTGAGGGCTTGTTTGTTTGGTTAAAACCGCCCAGCAACACTCTCACGTCAATCATCGACTGGTTTCGGCAATACTAATACTGTTAATTTGTTTAGTACATGAAATCTTATTTGAGATGTTTTTGGGCCATTTTAGGGCATTTGAGATATTTTTGGTCCACTGTGCTAACTAACACAAAAGTGTATTTTATTCTGGAATGTGTGTTGGGACAGCTGCAACTGAAAACATTGTGAATTTTCTTGATCGGTCTTGAATCTAAGTGCTAGTACTTAAAAGTATCGGTTTAAAGATGGTCTATAAAACAAATCTAACAGTTTCTAAAATCACTGGGCCATTCCTGTAACTTTAAGTGGCCAAAAATGACTTGTTAAATAGTGAAATAGTACCTACACATTCATTTGTTATGTGACTCATTTCAGCACTGATAATTTAAATGATGATCGATAACTGTATCTCCTCTCATAATACAGATGTTATTAAAGAACAGAACAAAGAGTTGCGGGGAACGCAGAGACAGATTGCACGAGACCGGACAGCACTGGAAAAACAGGAAAAACAGCTGGTGAGAATCCCCACCCATCAATGTGACGTGAATATGATGCCAAATGTTCCCCTTTCTCACTACTGAGGTGTGTGAGATCACGAGGTTATGTCAATAATGTCACAGAGAGCCTTAGTGTGTCAATAGATATGACTAACAGCTCGTGATTCTTTTTCGAGTTTAGATAAGGCCTCTATTTGCCATTGTGACGGTGTATCTTTCAGAAGTTGCTAGTGGAAACTTTTATACTTTTCTTATAGCCGCCACCCTTCATACCATTCATACACTCATACCAGTTTAAACATAACTGTCATTGTACACTGTAAAAATATCTTGTTAAATTTACACTAAAAAGCAGCAGCTGAGGTTGCCATAAATTCAATTATATAAAATACTGTGACAGTGTTTCAGGTATTACAGAATGACATATTGGTGACACTATGTTTTACAACTTATAACCACATATTTCATTAAGAGATTTCATTTTCATTCATTAATGAATCTACTTGGACAACCAAAATCTGCTTTTACTTTTAAATGTATTGATAAACATCATAAAAGTACAAGTTTGTAAATTAAAGCCATATGATGACTGAAATTCATCATAAGTGGCCATGTCTTTAAAACATAATACTCAGACACCAAAAAATAACAATAACAAAAATAACACAAGAAATTTCAATACATATGAACTAAATAACAAAAATATAAATATAACAACTAAATAACAGAAAACGAAACAAAAATCACCCTAATGTGCATTGCTGATAACAAAAATATGAATAAACAAAGTTATAAAAATATATAAAATATAATCATATGTGAATAAATAAATGTGACAGTTTTTTACTGTGTAATGTGACGTTAAACCATTTGCAGTTCACTATATTTGGCAAGGTAACTTACAGTTAACTAAACTTTTTGTTTTGTTTTGTTTTACTGTAGCATTTTTATGGTTTAATTTTTCTGCAAAAATAGATTTTTTTGGCTTCTTGCACAAATGTACAAAAAAATAACAGAATTACTTAAAATCACATGGAAATCATCTCACATCCATTTTTTTACATACACATTTCACTTTAATATTTTCTGTTCTCATCTGTGAAGCACTTTGAGCTGCTTTTTATCTAAAAAAAAAAATATTATACAAATAAAACATCATCATCATCATCTTCTTCTACTCTCACCAATAAGCCTCATAGTGGATAACTTCCATAATTCCATTGTAATGTCCATCCCTAACTGTTTCCTACTGTTTACTTTCTTTATCACAGGAGATGGAAATCAAAAAAATGGCAAAGACAGGGAACAGAGACGCCTGTAAAGTTTTAGCCAAGCAACTTGTTCAAGTGAGGAAACAGAAAACACGTACATATGCCGTCAGCTCTAAGGTCACCTCCATGTCCACACAAACCAAGCTAATGAACTCCCAGATGAAGATGGCTGGTGCCATGGCCACAACCACCAAAGTAAGACCCTTTGTGTTTTTAAACTCATGGTAACTTTTATAAAATCTGTCCCAAGCCCCATGAATTTTAGCTCAGTTCATTTTAGGCAATCCTAACAGTGATTTAAATCTTAACTCTTACGTTATGTTGAATATTATGTGAAACTGCTGGGATTTCACATTTAAGTAAATAGGGCTGTTCATTTTGTAGTCCTAAAAACCAAGGAGAATTAGCATTTTCGAGCCTTGGATTCCCTCTGGAATTTCTAATGGGTTTTTTTGAGTTATGGTTTTGGATTTATGAGTAAAATAAGGACTGTGGTAAACATTACCGGAAGCAACTTTCCTATTTTGCTTGTGAAATTCTCTTTAATGTGAAAGGAGCTTAAAGTAATCTTACCCTTACTCATAAATGGAAAACCACTTTTCACAAACCCCATTATAAATTCCCAAGGGAAGTCATGGCTTGAAAATGCTAGTTTGTTTCCAGCTAGGGCTGCAAATTGATATTGTGTGCAACTTAACAGCTCTATTAATTATGTATGTTACGACCTGTGTGGTTTGGGTTTTATTAGTATTTGTAGTAATTTGAGCGTATATGTTGGTCTATAAATGCATATCTGGCACAGTGTAGTGGCATGTCATTATACTTTGCATAAGTAGCCTAAAGTGCAAAATTTTAAAATGGACATGAATCAAACAGTGACTCATTTGTTTGTGTCTCTGCCTTTCTCAAAACAACTTACAGACAATGCAGGCTGTCAACAAAAAGATGGATCCGCAAAAGACAATGCAGACCCTGCAGAACTTCCAGAAAGAGACAGCAAAGATGGACATGACAGAAGAGATGAGTAAGATGTTTTTATTTATTTACTGTTATTGTGGGTGATTTTGTTAGTGGGTTTTATAAAATAATGTCATAAGAAGGAAGGAAGTGTTTGGGACAACCTTTTTTTTTTTAACCAGATGAATTCTATGATGAATAGCTTGTTTCCAAAAGAAATGAGTGGAAAAAAAAAAAAGAGTAAATGACTGCACACTAATATCATTGCTCCAAAATAATTTGTACAGACTACCATTCAAAAGCTTAGGGTCATCATGATTTAAAGAAATTAATACATTTATTCAAGAAGGATGTATTTAACTGATAAAATGTGACAGTAAAGACTTCAAAAGTTTGGGATTGTTTAAATACGTTTATTCAGCAAGGATGCATTACATTGGTCAAAAAGTAAAGACATTTATGTCACAAAAGGTTTACATTTCTGTTTTCAACATGGATAATAATCAGAAATGTTTCTTGAGCAGCAAATCAGCATATTAGAATGATTTCTGAAGGATCATGTGGCACTGAATACTGACGTAATAGCTGCTGACAATTCAGCTTTACCATCACAGGAATAAATTACTTTTTAAAGTATATTCACATAGAAAACAATTATTTTAAATAATAATAATAATATTTCACTTTTTTACTGTATAAATGCAGCCTTGGTGAGCATAAGAGACTTCTTTCATGAACACACACACAAAAACAATAAATAAATAAATAAACTTACTGACTCTAAACTTTTGAGCAGCAGTAGTGTATTGTAGTATTTTTTTTTTTTTTTGACATTTTGGTTTCAGGTGCACCTATCTTACATTGTTTTCTCCACCTGTAGCCAACTTGAGTTGGATGTGTATACTGTTTTATAATTTCCCATTGTTTTTGTACAAACCACAACATAATTTGATTGGAATGATTTTTTTTTAAACCTTTTTTTCTATATTTCTGTCTGCTTACAGTGAATGACACACTGGATGAGATCTTTGAGGATTCTGGTGATGAGGACGAATCTCAGGACATTGTGAATCAGGTGTTGGATGAAATTGGAATTGAGATCTCAGGAAAGGTAAGAACTGAAAGATTATATGGGCATCAGTCAAACCATGCTGAGGCACCAGATTCAATAAACAGACTTATTACTGTAGTGCATTAGTGTTGAAATCCATTTGTGTCCATTAAGGCTGCACAGTATATTGAATAAAAAAACACAATATGCATTGCAATGTGATTTCAATACATTAATCCATAGACTTAAAGGAGATGCAGAGAATATACCAGGAACATGATTATGCGTATATGTATCATATGTGACAACTAAGCAGCAGTGATGCAGTGTGAAGCAGAGAAACTACAACTGAACCTACAAGTGTTTTTGCGTTCAGATAAGGCCAAAATGAGGAAGTACTTTGGTTGTGTGGGAGTATTTTGGCTTTAAATGTGATGACCATGCCTAATCAGAAGTGGTTAAAAAAAACTGTAGACCACAGTGGCTGTTCATAGAAATATGCCAAACCTCTTCATTCTGTCTGAGCACAAAAACTGTAGAAAAAATGTCTGCGTGCATGGATAGCTCTAACCCTCTTCCTAAACAGCACCAAAGCAGCAATCCAGTGGTTGAAGTTTTGATCTAATTAAGCTTGCACTTTGTTCAGAAGGCCTGCTTTTTCAGATTGCTATGTAACTATATTTAAAGAAAAGGTCTTTGAAAATGGAGTCAAAGCTTCAGTCTCCCCATAATTTAAATAAATATGCCTATGTTTAAGCCTTCATTTAGATTTTGCATTTGATTTACAGTAATCCTGGATAATGCATTTTTCAGAACGTAACTTCAGTACAAGATTTGTTGTTGCTTTGAGATGTGTTTTCTTCACAGGGTTTCTGCAGGATTTTTAAGCTCAAATTTAAGACTTTTTAAGACCTTTTTTAAGACCTGCACAAATAAAATTAATACCATATGAGCGGGGTAGGGCAATGTCTATAGTACCATATTAAACTGTAAAATGACTGTAAAAGCATGATTTACAATTCAGATATACGAGTTTTCACAAAAACAAAAAGTTTTGTAAAATGATAAACTTTACATTTCAGCCTTTAAACCGTTTTTAAGAAAATGGAAAAGTCAAAAGTAATAATTATATTGATTTTAACAATTATTATCAATAAATTATTATATAAATTAAATAACATGAATTAGGGGTGTGCGAAATTGGCAAAAAATGATATCTTGATATTTTCTGGGATTTTATCGATAACGATAAACAATATTTTGCTGAGTGTGTTATTGTGCTGATATCTTAAAGATTACCGTGGACAGCTGACTCCTGAATGTTTTTAATATTCTTCATATTCTGTGTAGTCAGTTCACAGCAGTGATAGAAATGAGTCTTTCCAACAAGTTTTATGGGCATTTTTACCTTTAAGCCATTTTTTCTAAAAGTGTGCATCATCTTTTGAGTCAAATTCTTGCAGTTGGGCTGTTACCAAGCAAATGAAATCAGTATCAACAAAAGTTATCTTTGCAATGCATCTGAAGTGGCATTTAGATGTATTTACACACTGTTTAATGCAGCTCAGAGGGACATAGAATGCTAACCTGCAGTTACAAATGCAGAAATAATGTTTTGATATTTGAAACATAAAACGTTGAAAACTGATGTTTGAAATTATTTTTGAAAAATGAAGATACTTTAAATGTGAAATTAAAACGGCCTTTAAAACGGCCAATAGGTGGCAGTAAGTCAGTGTTAATAAGGGAGTTAATTCGATTGAACCGAATCATTTAAACGGTTGATTCATTCAGGAACAAAACACCGTCATGTGCTCAGAGACGCGAAACAGCGCTGTGGCTGGAATTATTTTTGTTGTAGAAATAAAGCAAAAGCAGGAAATATGGTGTCTAAAATGTAAGTCTATTAATATTAACTTCTTGTTTATTGAACTGTTGCATAAAATCAGTATCACATTTGTAAGCATGCTGATTTTTGGAGGAAAAAAAATGGCACTCTTCGTGTGATATTAACTATATGAAATGATATACCGTAAATATAGGCTATACATTTTCTGCCCCCATATCTTAAATTATCATTCTAAATGTATTTTAATAGACTGATTCATGCAGTGAAAGAACGCACTCGCACACGCACTAGTTTAACCTGTGGTAACTGATTCACTCTCTGCCAGCAGGTGTCGCGTTTGGCTGAAATATAACGGTTTTCCCGGTAAAGACAGAACGCAAAGCAGCGCAGCACCGGACTTTGAACTTGCAGCGCTCATGTTTATTTAATGAAATCATAGCTTTTTGAAGTTTAATCGTCACATTCAGCCATATCGCAATTCTTGTCTTTCCGTCTCCAAATTTAGGACCTCTTGAAATCATAATTAAGACTTTCTTGTACAATTTAAACTTTTTAAGACCTTAAATTTGATACAACTAAATTTAAGACATTTTAAGACCCCGCGGAAACCCTGCTTCAGTTGGAAAGAACCAAAGATGTCAATCTTGAACAATAAAACAAAAAAACTGATTTGACCCACTATCACATCATATAGCCATCAAATTATCCAACAAGTTTACCACATCACATTTTCATTTATTTTGTGCAGCCATAATATTCATGTAACTATAAAATCCCTATCCACAAATGTCAGCAGAAAAATATACCACACAACAGTGAATTTCATTAAGTGATATTTGCATACACATTTTGGAGAGTATCCACTACACGCAAACTGCGTATGCTGTTCTGTGTCAGCCGCACCACATGGATACGTTTTTTACATTTATTTACACTTTGATTTGAACGAAAACAACGTATCCGTGTGGCGCACACATTAAACAAACACTTGCACAACTCTGTTGCTGCCCCGGAGCATCCACTGTTCACGTAACGCTGGGTTATTTGGGAAGCTGAACAAGGTTTCTTTCCCTCACAACCAACAACACAATTCTTTGGTGACATCGTTGCTTTTGTGGTCAAAAACAAAATGTAAAATCCTTCTTGAGCAAGTCCTGTGCCGCTCTGTCAACGACTTCCATAACCCGAATGAAGCACATTGATGGGCACGCTCTTGCTCTCGCTCTGGTTGATGTGTGTGCGCGCACACTTCCTGGAGAAGGGCCCATAAAAAGAATTCCACCCTTTATAACGTCATACAGGGCCTTACTAAAAAAAACTTTCCAAAACTTATACGAAGAATGAAGGAGTGTATTAGTCACAGAAATACTCTGTCATAACTCATTTTTTGAGACTTTGGTCATGTTTAGCATGAAAATCCATCTCTTTAAGGGAAAGGGGAAAGGGAAGTGGTGTGTGGCCAAGTATGGTGACCCGTACTCGGAATTTGTCCTCTGCATTTAACCCATCTAAGTGCATGCACAGTAGTGAACACACGGCACCCAGGGAGCAGTTTGGGGGTTCGGTGCCTTGCTCAAGGATCTCACCTCAGTCTTGGTATTGAGGGTGGAGAGAGTGCTGGTTATTCACTCTCCCCACCTACAATCCCTGCCGGACCTGAGACTCGAACCCACGACCTTCGGGTTACAAGTCCAACTCTCTATCCATTAGGCCCCTTTAAATAAAACACTTTTGGTTACCCGCATGGCATGGATAATAAAACTTATATTCCAGTTGTGAATGGGTTAAATACAGAAACTCCTGTTAGAATCACTGAAGCAGAACTCGGTCAGTAAGCTTCCGCTGGAGTTTTCTGTGGTATTGAGTGGATTCTGACTAACTTAAACACGTCTGACTGCAAAAATGCATAAATAGAAACCTTCACAGAGCACTCACACCGATACGCACCACAATGTAACAAAGCAACAGCCTGTGGGCAGGAACCAAATTGTCAGTACTGCAAAAAGTTTGGTATCGCTCATTTTTGTTAACATTTCAGTATTGACTTGGTACTTTTTAGACAACACTAAATTCTAGGGCTGTCAAAAAAAACAAAAACGAATATTTGTCGAATTTAAAATAAAAATCCACATTCGAATGCAAAAACGTTGCATTCGAAATGTTGGTGTGCGTCAAGGCAGCCTTTTCAGTGGCGCAAAAAAAAAAAAAATGACGATGTAAGTGTCGTTGCATTATAATGTTTTTATTAGCCAATCCAGTTGAACCCGCTAGATGCGGCGATGCTGCGTTGTTCATTTAAAATATTGCGGAAAAAGAGAACATCAATGCGTAGAAGATGTTGTTTACGTCAAAACTGAAACCAAGCCGTTCACACAGAACGCATATTTTTGCGCATTTTCTAGAGGGACATCTATCACCGTTGCACTCGCGTCTCGTACGAGAGCCGCATGTTTAGAAAGCCATGTAAAATTAATGTAAGTTCAACTTTTAAAAAACATGTCTCGAGACTTTCCAGCATTTTTTTTTCCATCCCACTGCATCTCATGTTTTTAAATGAAAAAAAGTACTGTGCGATTGGCTTTGGTCCCTTTGTTTTAAGCTATGCATATATGATGCTGTTTTGTTTCTAATTGTTTAAGCAACTTAATTATATTTGGTTTATAAACATTATGCACTTTTTCACAGGTAGTCATGTTATTTTATTGCTTTAATAAATGTCCATTTGTAATATTTTGCTCGATGTGGCCTCAGGAGATAAGCCAAAAGCTTTTTTCACCCTAACTGAAATTAAGCCTTTTAAATTCGAATATAATTGGAATATTGATAATATTTAAGTGCAAAATTCAATTTAGTTTTTCAGCCGTTTTGACAGCCCTACTAAATTCAAGTGTGAACTTGTTGATTAATCCTATTTTCTGTATGAAAACTTTCATACATTTTTAATTTTAGAGATCCATAGAGAATTAACGTTTTCTACACCCTACACCAAGTGTCTTGACTATTGAGTCTTGGATTGAAGATGCACTATCCATCCCTTCATATTTTATCCATAATGGATTTTTTGTTCCCCCTGCAGATGGCTCATGCCCCTTCAGCTGGCCGAAAGCAACCAAGTGCCGCTACATCCAAAGCAGATGGGATATCAGATGAGGAGATTGAGAGACAGCTCAAAGCTCTTGGAGTGGACTAGTGCTCACACACACACACACACACACCCCCCTGATTACTGCCTGGCAACAGGAGGCGACAGCAACACACAAACACACATTAGAATACATTCATACCGAATACAAATACATAGACACAGATGCTCATGAATGGACAGTCCAACAGCTTACATTCACAGTCACGGACCTGCCTACTCTGGGATAACGTGCCACAGATGGCAAATGCAATTTTTTTTTTTTTTTTTAATTTATTTATGACAATGAGAGATGACTACCGAAGTTGATTAGGACTCTTTCAGGTGAATCGCTGTTTCATCTGGCTTTAGAAGGATGAAAATAACAATAAAACCTTTGAATACATGTGTTGTAAATGAATACATACAATGCCTTCCAGACTAAGGCGGATGCCTTCCCCTGAAATCTACAACTTCGACCTCTTTGATTCATAACTCAGAAAATCAGATTGGTGTAAACAAGTTTGACAGGAGAACTCTACCTCTGTAAACATAAGAAGTGACAGGGCTGTGTCTTTAGTCTTGCCGCGTTTTGTCTTGTCCTCACGGTACCTTGCCGTTCTCCCGGCGCATGGCAAAACACTTGTGTGAGTCACACCTTTAGTTTTCTGTTCTCACCTTCACTCCATTTATGAATAGGAAATGATTTGCTTTGTCTTCTAGGTTCATTTTGGATATTTTGAGTGTGCATATTTTATTCAGGGGCGATGCCAAATCGTGAGAAGTGTATTCCGCTTGAGTACATTATTTGAAGATGGTTGCTCTCCTTCATTTCTCATGTGCCTTAGATCTCGGGTTGACAGTGTGTGTGGTTTTCTCTTGAGCCTGTGTAAGTGCATTGATCAAGACTTCAGAGATGCTCAGAAGGTTCCTGTTACTCGTCAGTAAGGGATGTTATTTTGAGTGGCACGTAAAAACTTGATCTTTAGAATTATCCACAGAAGTTGTATTTAGGCTGACGCTGATTACGCACTGCAATATATTGTAAGGATGTAAATAATGTAGACATGGAAAGTTGATAGTTTATTGCTTAATCCACAGTGAGAGTTTTGGAATATGGGTGATTTTTCTTTTTAGAATTTGTTCACTGACAGGTGTTGTTCAAATATAAGGGGATTGTATACCCCTTTAACCATAAATAAAGTTTTTAATGATAGCTCAATTGTTTGTTTTGTTTTTATAGACAAGCGAATATGATTTGTTTAAATATCATTTACCACTAGAGGGCAGAGCCAAAACATGCTTAAATATTTATACTTGTTACCAGTTTATAAAAAAGCTTTACTACTGTTAAAAAATTTGGGGTCAGTTAGGGTTAGATTTTTTTTTTTTAAATTAGTACTTTTCAACCAGGATGCAAAAAAAATGTGACAGTAAAACATTTTAACATTACAGTTTTTTGTAATCTTTTCTGATGTTTAAGGTTTTTTTTTTTTTTTTAAACGGAGGCTTTTATGCTCATCAAGGCTGCATTTATTTGATCAAAAAAACAGTAATATTGTGAAATATTATTGCAATTTCTAATTTTGTTTTCTATTTTAATATACTTTAAAATATGACTTATTTCTGTGAAGCAGCGCTGAATTTTCATCAGCCATTACTCCAGTCTTCATTGTCACATGATCTTTCAGAAATCACTCTAGTATGCTGATTTATTATTAGTGTTGAAACTCTTGGGCTGCTTAATTTTTTTTGGAACCTGTGATACTTTTTTCTTTGAATAAAAAGAACAGTATTTATTCAGAATAGAAATCTTTTCTAACAATTTAAGTCTTTACTATCACTTTTTATCCATCTAACACATGCTTTGTTGAATAAAAGTATTAGTTTCTTTAAAAAAAAGAAAGAATAAAATTACTGACCCCAAACTTTTGAATAGTACTGTATATTGTAACACATAATTTCTATTTTCAATTAACACAGTTCTTTTTAACTTTTTGTTTATCAAAGAATCCTGAAAAAAGTATCACTGGTCCCAAAAAATATTAAGCAGCACAAATGTTTCCAACATTGAGTATAAATCAGCATATTAGAGTGATTTCTGAAGGATCATGTGACACTGAAGACTGGAGTAATGATGCTGAAAATTCAGCTTTGCTTCACAGGAATAAATTATATTTTAAAGTATATTATTATAGAAAACTGTTATTTTAAATTACAACGATATTTCACAAAATTTACATTTTTTTCCAACGCTATCTCACGGCAATTCGTACGTAGTTTACGAGGTGGCTAATTCGTACGAATTCGTACGACCTCACTCGTACGATTTAGTACGATTTGTCTAAACCCCAGTGACGGGTAGGTTTAGGGGCGGGGTTAGGTGTAGGTCATTCGTACAAATTCATACGAATTGGCAACTCGTAAAATACGTACGATTTGGCAAAAATCGTATCAATTTGTACGAGTGAGGTCGTACGAATTCGTACGAATTAGCCACCTTGTAAAATATGTACGAATTGCCGTGAGATCGGGCTGTTTTTTTCTGTATTTTTGATCAATTAAATGCAGCCTTGATGAGCATAAGAAACATCTTTTAAAAACATTAAAAATCTTACTGATCCCAAACTTCTGAATCTGTTTTCTTAGTGTTTAGTACCAGATTTAAAATCAGTATTGTCTTCAACAGTGGTTTTATTTAGATTTATTTGTGGAAAATGTCCTAAAATTTGTAAAATGTTAATAATATTATTTGTGATACTAATAATCAGCCTGATATTACCAGAATTCCAGTGACTGAAATCTCCAGTTGGTCAGAACGGACAGTATACTGCTATCTTTAAAAGGAGATGGCCTTTTACATATTCCTTGGGATATGTTTAAAAAAAAAACTGTTTCTCTGACCTTAATCCTGTTTTTTAAAAAGTACAATAGTTGGGAGACTTGAGTCTGAGATGATATAAACTTTTTTTTGGTTACGGTCGTTCAGAAGCATTTATCTCAATTTAACAGCTTACTGACTTCAAACCCGAAAACTGCCACTGGTGTAGGAGTCCTTTGAGGATTACTGAAAAATGTGTCACCCTCACATTTTCACTCCATTTCACAGAGACACAAGATGCGCATAGTACGATCCTTCCAGCCTCCTTGAACGTCTGGAGCCGCAATGACAAGTGCGCATGACTCAGAGGCAAACGCCGGCCTCCCACTCGCAAATATTTGAATATGCCATCTCATTCAGGTCATGCCAGACTAGCCATGACGGACAATCCCACTCAAAGTCCAAAGGAAAATATAAGTCAACTTTAAACTTCAAGTTAACATTTGCACTATTTTACCGGTTTTTTTTTTTTTTTTTTTTTTTGTAGGCAATATGATTAAACAGAGTAACAGGGATGTCGACATAAGACACAACTGGTGTGCAGCTTCTGGCCACCCATGGCTACAAACTGTGATTCTGCAGACATGAATTTGGCAGAAGCAATTGATATTGACTTTTCTTGAAGTTGACATTTTTATTTCTATCTATATGATTTACTCAGGCACTGGAGGCGGTTGGTTCTTCATCCTAAATAACAATCAAATGCTAGACACAAATGATGGGGAGATATTTCTGTGTCAATATGAAAAGATGAAAGTCCATCTTATGTCATGAATATGGCCATATTTCAAGTCCTCTACCCTTTGCGTGTTTACTAAATATTTTGGCAAAACTTGATTCATACTTTTATCTGCAATTAAGACTTTATTAGCCCCAGCTCTTCTTAATACATTTTTCGATATTTATCTTATATATTTACTTATTAATGTAAAAAACTGCACCCACCCTTGGTCTTTAAATCAGATTTGACTTACACTGAAAGCCACTCAAAATCCATGAATTTGATCAGGCATAGGCCTTAAGGGGAAAGAAAAATGTTTTTATCATGTCTCAAAGTGTAATCTAATAGATTTTTTAAATTGGATGTGATGAATGAAAATAACTTGATCTTTTTGTAGTCAATTTTAAGCACTTTTTAGCATTTCATAATCTGAAGTATTTTATAACAGCTTCTGCAGGCATATCCTTTAGTCCAATAGTACCCTACCTTTAGATTAATATTTGAAAAATATTTTGAGGTCTAATTTGATTTGCAAAATATTTAAAGCTGCATGCTGAATTTTCTAGTTTTTATTATTTTCTGAAGGTGACAACAGTAGAATTAAATCTAACTTAAATATGAATTAAAAAAAGGATTAAGGCATCAGTCGTGTTATGAATTTTTGGCAGGAATGCTAAAAAAGAAAGGCTGTGAAGGATAGAAATACAGTGCATTCATTGGATTGTACTGGATGCTGTTTGACCACATACCTGACAAAATATTTTTCCAAGCAGTCAAAACTCCATAAAACGGTTTCCAAAACATACATACATATATATATATATATATATATATATATATATGTATATAACAAGAACAATATTTCGTTTGCAGATGAAACTTCTTCCAAATGACAGTAAATTATGGGGGTCACACGGATCAGACGTCTTCAGTGTTAAAGTGTTATAATAGGCCATGTCATCACATGCATTTCAATGAGGGCTGTGAGGGGGTGCACCCATGTGATGCCACTAAGTGAAGGAGAAAAAAAGCCTAGTGGGGAAAGATGTAATTAATGTTGAACAAAACACTCCTAATAATTCACTTACTGCACACACCTCTACTTATTCATGGGAAGAGATAATGGTTAAATTACATTGCTGCAGAACAGCAACCGTGTTTTTGTTCCTTTGAATGTATTATTTAAAATAGTTTATTGTTTAAAGTAATTTATGCTGTTTTGCATGCAGCTTCTAGGAATTTCTAATTAGCATTTTCCCCCCAGTTTTTCCAAGACAGATTGTGCTAATTTAAATAATTTGTGTAGGCTAACAGACATTTCCCTTTTGAAACAAGAAAACAAATCAATAACTGGCATGTTACTCCTGTTGACTGAGCAAGAACCTTTCATACCCTAAAACAATGAACAACTAGACGTTGAAATGTGAGCAACATATACTGCCTTCTACCTTTTTGGCAACAGCTTGAGTTTGAAATCCTAGTTTGATCTCATAAAAAAAAACCCTCAGCACACAACACAGCCAATGTTTTGTGTCTGGGCTATATTTTATAACATTGTCAAAACTGATGGTCCATAGAAGCATATGTGCATTTGTCAAACTCACCCTGTTACTTGGGACTTTTTTTGCTGTATAATTCTGGTCAGAATACCCCAACAAATCAGCTATATTTAAAGGAATAGTTCATAAAAATGCTGAAAATATCCTCACACATTAGGTCATTTAAGATGTGGATGACTTTATTTCTTCATGGGAACAGATTTGGAGAGATGTAGCATTACATCATGTGCTCACCAATGGGTACTCTGCAGTGAATGGGTGCCGTCAGAAAAAGTGTCCAAACAGCTGATAAAAACATCACAATAATCTACAAGTAAACCACACATCTACAGTCCATCAATTAACATCTTGTGAAGTGAAAAGCTGCATGTTTGTAACAAACAAATCCATTATTTACTTGTGGATTGTTGTGATGTTTTTATCAGCTGTTTGGACTCTCATTCTGATGGCACCCATTCACTGCAGAGGATCCATTGTTTAGCAAGTGATCTAATGCTAAATTTAATTTAATAAAGAAGCAAACTGATCTACTTTTTGGATGGCCTGAGGGTAAATACACTGAAATCTCCAAGGCAATGTTGCTGGGTGGCATTACTGAAAATAACAACACTATCTTACGGCAATTCGTACGTATTTTACGAGGTGGCTAATTCGTACGAATTCGTACGACCTCACTCGTATGATTTAGTACGATTTGTCTAAACCCCAGTGACGGGTAGGTTTAGGGGCGGGGTTAGGTGTAGGTCATTCGTTGCCAATTCATACGAATTGGCAACTCGTAAAATACGTACGATTTGGCAAAAATCGTATCAATTTGTATGAATTAGCCACCTCATAAAATATGTACGAATTGCCGTGAGATCGGAAATAAGCAAGGACTTGACAATTCAATAATGAAATATCTGTTTCTCATGCTACTTCCATTTGCATCAACACCGCCTGACGACAATGCCTAAAATCCCCGTATGCCATTATCTTTCATAAGGTATGGACAGTTCTATTTTATTTTCATGGATTATGGCTTCCTTACAATGGTATCCAATCATGAACTCAACAAGCGCTTGTATTGTGTCAGGGGTTGTATAGGTGTAATGTCAAGTATGGGTATTTCTGTATGTTGTTATGGTTGTAATAATAATATACAGCTGTGATCAAAGCAGCAGGATATTTTCTCTCCAGCACAAGGGCATCTATGTTCTTCTGCCTGCACTTAGTAAACAGAGGTAGCAGATGCTGGGGACTCATTGCATGTAAATTGATTTAACACACCCATGGTCAATGTTCCCTCTAATTTGTGTTCTTGCAGAGCAAAACCGGGCAGATCCTTTAGACACCTGAGCAGAAACACTCCGTGTACCAGCCATTACATAATGCAGGACAGATTTTTTATTTATTTATGTTTTTAAATGCCATTTAGTAGGCACCGTAGTTGAACCAAGGCATCAGTAAACTACTATAGAAAATTTATTAGATATTTGAGTGATTGTGAGAATGTAGAAATTTTCTAGAGAATCTATGGAAGTAACAACTAAAGTCTTAACAACTAAAGTCTTTAAAGCAAAAAAGTGTGTTGAAATTCAAGAATTGAAAAAAAAACAAACAAACATTGCATCAACTGTGCTTGCATTTTAATACTTTCTTCAAATTCCACTAATCGTTTTAGTAAGATTTAAATCTGGAGACTGAACAGGCAACTCACTAAAATTCTATGACAATCCCTGAACCAAACTTTAGTAGATTTGGATGTATGCTTTGGGATGATTGTCTTACTGGGAAGTTTAATGATCATCAAGCTTCGGTCTCTGCACAGAAGGCATCAAAATCTTTGCCAAAATGACCTGATACTTTAAAGAATCCATGATGCCCCTTCATACAGTCAAGATTTCCACTTCCTGTAATAGCAAAGCTCCCCATAACAAGACTGGTTCCCCTCTATGTTTGACTGTGAGAATGGTCCTTTTTTGCACCAAACATACTACTCATCCATGGGTCCAAAAAAATCTAGTTTGGTCACATCAAAAAACATTCTTTCAGAATATAGGTCTATCCAAATTAATTTTAGTATATTCAAGTCATCATTTTATGTTCTTGGCTTTTTATGTTCTCAGTTGTGGCATTCAGCAAAATGTCGAATCCATGAAGGCTATGCTCAGTTCTTTGGCAGTTAATCAAGGGTTTTCTCAGTTGCTTTGTTCAAACATTTTATTCCCTTGATGAATAAAAGTATTTCAAATTTCTTAAAAAAAGAAAAAAAAAGAAAAATAAATTTCCTGACACCAATGAACAGTAGTGTATATCAAATATGATGCTCATTCAGTTATTAGTTAGCTCAAGAAATCTTGTTTTTCCCACACATTTTTAAGTCTTTTTTTTTTCTGTCTACACAGGAGCAACATCAAAGCACAGCGTTGGTGTGTTTTTTTAAGAGACAGAGAAAGTTAGTTCAGAGAAGAGATGGAGGTGTGGTGTCTGGATCTCTGTCTGGGTTATGTGAACTTGGCAAAAAAAGAAAAAAAAAAGTATCTACAAAGTTATAACTGTTCACATTTGGTTTACCTGAGAGTGAGAGAAAGACAAAGAGTGATGAAAATAGACAGATGACACTGGCAGAGTAAGTTGAAAGAGTTCTGTGCGAACTATAGCGGTTCGTCTGTGGAATCAGTTTTGTGAACTCATTACAACAATATATGAATGGTAAGGGAAAAAAAATTAAATGCAGAGATGGGTGTCACATCCAACACTTTTATCTCTGACTTCACATGTCAAATAGTGTCACCCAAAAGGCAGGAATCCCGGCACAAAAACTGATCCTTTGGGACTTTCCTTCCCAGCTTTTATTTTCAGTTCCATGTGGTGTGATGCATTGCTGCACTATCCGACCATGTTGCCTTATGGTTAAAATATTGCTTGGTTATTTGTCATTTCGTCTTGGTACTGACATGATGATAAATGCTGTATGTAGTGCCCTTCTGGGCTTGTGACGTAAATATCACTGGTTTGATTCAAGATAGAAGTGACTTGTGAAATAAGCCGCTTGAATAAGGCACTTAAGCCCAGATTGCACCAAGTTTGTATATGTGTAACTAATTTGTACCAATTTGTGTTTCAGTCTGCTTAACCTTGTCTCAGCCTCAGACGGCCTGCTCACGGGCCGCTCACCGACCATCTGATGCATATTACACACAAAGCTGCCGATAAGGGGACGAGCCGGGCTTAAGGGAGCCTGTGATGACAGTTTTGTACCGGACCCAAGAATTGCCATCCTGATTACGTAAAAACATGGCAAGTAAAATCCCAAGCTAAAATCTGTTTGGCTGGCTTCTATGTAATTTCAATGAGTCAGTATAACAGTTTAAAAAAACACTTTGTTTTTAAAATGCATTTTTTCCTGTGATGGCAAAGCTGAAATTTCAGCAACCATACTTTTTAGGGGCCTTAATAGAGGGTTCAAAAGAATAGAATTTATTGGAAATAAAAGTATTTTGTAACATTATAAATGACTTTACGGTCACTTGTGATAAATTGAATTGAAAGTCCTGTTTACAAGGTACCAGATTTGAGAAACAACTACTTAACTACTGAATTTGACAAAGTTTGTGAGCTTCATGTGACATTGAATCTTTAAAAGATGCGTAAGTAAATCTCAAATGTGATATCTTTAAATACAGATTTAGATACAGATTGTTCTTTGATAAACAGAAATTCTGACAAAAAATTTCTAAGTTTCTTTAGTTTCATCTTTAACCATTCATAGAGATATGCTATATGAAATACTGGAATCAGCTGTCCCATATATTCTTGTATCATCAGTTTTGGTTTTAACTGTTAAACATCATGTTAAAAAGTAAAATGGTTGGTTCCTCAGGTGGCACGTTCTTGTCTAAATGAGTAGCAAAGTAAATCAATCAAAATGTCTAAACTTAAAGGAAGACCTCACTTAATCATGTCATTCTAAACTTGTACCGCTTTATTTCTTTTGTGGAGCTCAAAAAAAGATATTCTGAAGAAGGTTTCAACTGTTTTGTCTGTACACTATATGAAATTTGATATTTGGTCATGTGAGAACGGTTTGACTTAGTTGGCATTTATGTCACCATATTTGATGTAGTATGTGTATGTTTGCACAAATTTGTGTTTTGTTTTGATTTGAGAATATATTTTGACCTTTTCGTCTTGTCATTTCAGAACAAATACGAGTAGAAAAAGTACAAGTCCATCATACAAGCCTGTACAAACCCATTGACTTCATTCATGAAACATTCTTGAAAATCTTCTTGTGTTCTACAGGAAAAAAAAAAGAAACTAGGTTTAGAATGACAGGGTGAGTAAATGATGACTAAGTGATAAAACCACAATAGCATACAGTACTCATATAAAAGACACCAAAAAGTGTCTAACTCTAACTCTTCTAACTCAGTGACGCTTGATTTTAGCACTATGTCTGCCGCCTCTCATGACTAATACTTGTCTTTGTGTGAAGATCAGTCCTTAAGTGAAATCTTCCAACTCTACAAACATGTAAAGAGCCTGAAGCTAGAAAACATAGCCTGAACTTGAGCCGCTATACCATTTCTGAAAAAGATACAAGGTAAACCTCACCTATTTTGACCTTCAAGGAATTTATCCATTTCACTTTAGAAAATATGGTGCTGCAGGCTAATGTGGTGTGACACAAAGAGAAATAAGAAGGATCAGAGACACATTTAGGCAGATATTGTGTGGTTAAAAGGCCACACATCCCACAGTTGTGTGGTAACAGTTGACATTCAGTCCAGTCATCACTTAAAAGCTTAGGTAAGGTTTTAGGTTTATAGCAGGTAGAAAAGGATTTACTTGGGCCTAAGCACAAAGACATTATCATTTTCCCATTTTTACACATTGAAATGTATAGCTTACTTTATATTTTATGAAGGCTGTCATGCTGTCAGATTTGAGGGAAAGTTTGAAAACTTTCTCTTTGTGGAAAGAGCTTTAAATGACATGAGGTTGAATAAATAATGAGCCAATCTTTTGTTTTGAGTCAGCAATTCCTTTAAGAACATTCCCAAGCTTAAACTTTCAAAAGACATCCTTTCTAGCAAACAAAAAGAATGTTTCCGTGTGGGAATCTGTGCATTTAACCTGGAGGCAAAGCTGAACCATTTGCATTTGAGGTTAAATGAAATGACTTGAAATCTGCTGTAAACAAAGCCTACAGAAACTGCTGTTCCACTAGAGGAATTTTACCTTTGGCTTTTATACGGGGTTCAGATGAATGGGGTTTTTATTTCCAAGATAAACTGTAATGACGAATCTCTGCTCCAGGGAAAGACTGACAGAATGAGCGGAAAGTGACAAGCCGTGAGAGAGAGCATCATCACAAAGGCTTCCCATCTCTCTTTCCTCAGTAGCCCACCTGTTCATGTTGGTTTATATCCCTCACTCACTCATTTTTGTGTCTTGCTCTATTTTCCCGTCTTTCAAGAAAGCCCTGGCCTTGTTACAGAGACTCATCCTGTTCAGATCCCAATCTCTGTCCCTGCCTTATTAGAAATCCAATTCCCTGCCTCTCTGACCTCCCATTCTCTACATTTCCTCTTTCAACATTTGCAGCAAAACTTTTGACGTGAGCAAAACATCCTGACCAATCACGGTTTCGTTTGCCTCTGTTAAGACGCAATCTTCCCTCCATCTTCACTCTGGGTAAATATGCACATATATTAGAATGCATTACTTCCATGTGCTCTAGACCTACCAGAGTTTATTTTTATAATATGCACCGCTGGCTGTCATGAGGCGCGAACCCTATCATTTATTGAGTGTGCTGATATTTGGCAGGATCTGTTCTGCTTGTTGAGGTATGACTATCAGAGCTTCACCAGTTACATAACACCTAGATTGCAGGTTTCCTGGCTGAAAATGAATCATAGCCTATTGAACCACCCTGGAGGACCTTGGATAGCATCGTCCAATCCTCCACAGGACCCAATGATCACTACAACACATATATCTTATCTTACCACACTATGTCCAAATAAACTGTAAATTTGTTTAGGACACTGTAAGGAAAGCATTTTCCCTTAGCGGATGGAGCTTTTAAAAGAGAAGAAACTGCCTAAAAAAACAAAACAAAAAAAAGTGTTAGAAAATGATAATTAAAATATCACGTGTCCACGTTAAACCGAACTCAGTCGATGTAATTGCTGAGTAATTCTTCACACGATCATAAAGCAGTGCCTCCCTCTCATTAAGCACCTGTCAGGCGCTCCGCGGCGTGAGGCTCCCACGCACTAGATGAATCTCTCGCGCTCTCATCAGAAGGATTTAACTACAGCAGTCTCGCGGAGCTCCGAACCACGACGTTCCGGGACGCACACGTTTCCAAGAGTTGTAGGGAATTCTTTATTCAGGGAAACCGTACTGAAGCGAAGACTTCTGAATCACTAAACGTAAGTACTTAAGTCTAATTACCAAATGAGGTTTTGACCACCAGTTGTTGAGGTGTGTTTGTGTCTTATGAAGTGTAGGCTAATGGAAATACATAGATTTGGAGTGAGTGAATGTGTGTGTAATACAGGTAGAGGCAAATAGACCTTTTTATTATTTAACTGTTTTTACTATCATTTGTATTGATTTTTATATTTATTTATAATTATTATTTATGTAGATTAAGTAGAGACAGACGTTACCCTCACTTGAATAGGCTAACCAATTTTAAATTTAAACCTACCACGTCTTCAAGCAGTAAATGAATCCATGAGAATTTCTTGCTCCAACTAGACAACGAAGGCTAAGTATGAGCACAAGGATCCATAATTCCCAAAAGGTTTTAGTCCAAGAGAATCCAGAATATGATGACAAGAAATTACTTAGTTTCTATCATATAT